>JAULBU010014567.1:0-21720 GCA_032358235.1 Odonthalia washingtoniensis | reverse complement strand
TACTGTTGTCTGGTAAATGGAGGCCCTACAATAAAAATAAATAGCTTGTAAGCAATAATTTTTATCACGTGATTGGAGACATCCTCACAAGAAACTAATCGTTTAGACAATGATATGCGCAAAGACGTGTAACTGTGTAAGCATTTACGTCACTACCACCTCATGTAACAACGATTTCAACAAAGTTTAACTTCCTCTCGATCCTAACACCGCTCCAAACCCATTCGACCGATCAGTAATAGATAATATTATTATCATTCATATCTTGAAGCGGGGATCCTGCTGACCGATTAAAGTTCAGCCCTGTAAACTGGGTTACATATCATCATAATCCAGGTCTTCCAGATGAAACCTACAATTCCGCAAGAGATTCCTAGAAAGGCAATGAATAGGAGAAGTTGCACTATTCCGAGAACATGGACGTGCGTGCTCCATGAAGACACACCAGTCATGAATGCAATATCTCAACGTCGCAACCACCAATAACTTCCAACATCAAGACCTTCTGTTCATTTATCACATGAGCACTATGATACTGATCAAATTTCTACACCTCTCAACCAAAAGCAACCAGTTCAACCACAGCGATTGACGCCAGCGAACGAGCAATAGGAACAACCTAATACCTATCCGGAACTCATCACATTCGCGATAGATGTACAAACAGGAAGTGTTGTCCGTAATAATAGTTATGTTCCGATCGGTTTGGGACACGAAGATCAAGAAGAATAAAATCTGACTATTACAACATTGGACGACATGCAATACCAAAATTTGTCGAATCATCATGACGCACAACCTGATCAGACAAACAGAAATGAGGAAGGGAGCGATGAAAGTTATACAACTGACCCCGAGGAACAACCAGATCAGACATATATAAATTTGAACGGGATCGATGAAAGTGTTCCAAATAAATCGAGCATTGAGCAGGTTGATCAGGGGCCAAACACATATTCACATGAGAAAATTGGCATAAGGAAAATGTTGCGACGTCGCATGCTTCTGGAAACTAACAAGCGCACTTCATTCGCTATTATCACTGTGTATGGAAGAGCACGATTTATAATGCTTCAGTATGATCAATTATGCTTTCTAAATACCATCTTCAGTGAAGATAATCGAACTACTTGGAAACTTCCAGAGTCAACAACGGTGAGAAAATCTCTCTGCCCTTTATTTACGTCCAAAATATTTGTACGATCATCTGTACAAATTCTTCCAATGAATTCTAGATGTATACTACCGACGCAAAAAAGAAGTAGTTCTGACAATGAGGTTCCAGGGTCGCAAAAACTAATTACGCAGCGAACTGTTGTCGTAGTACCAAGAGAATGGGCAAAAGCTGATGTTTCCACTCTTCCAATTCACTGCGATATATATTCTGGAAGGAAAGACGAAGAGTTAAGAGATCTGAGGGTGGAGGATAGTGCCATTGTCAGATGCCCTGAGGTACTTGCCACCAGAAACCTTTTGTGGGCGGAGACAAACACGTTAGAGAAGCCAGTTCATTTCGGTGACATAATTGCATTAGATTTCGTGTAGGAGCATCTCATTGGATGTAGAAGTGTGATGAAATATGGATAAGAACAGTACACAGGTGATGACAAACAAGAAATTGTGAATTCATTCCGCTGTAGTATTGTCGGTCGGGTCTGTTTTTCATATAGTGTAGGAACAGATCGTGTGGACACTGAACATTGGACGTCGAGGACTGTCCGGAATATGGACCTTGCCGATCACCATATCACTTCATATTTTGATACACAATTTAGACAATCTACAGTTGATTTACGCAACTCTCACTAACCATCTTCCTGTGCTATATATCCTGGCGATATATGCACAGTACTCCAACCAACGACAAAATTTACCGATCTTAATTCTTGATGTGTCATTTTAAATCGCTTCTGGAAGTGCCCCACCAGACCATCGCCAGATTTTTCTTTATGTTTCAGAAATGAAAAGGAATTTCCAGGATGCAAGGCCATTCTAAATGGGTTGCCAGTGATGGTCTAGGAGCGTACGGGAAACAGAACTAATCCGTTCACATATGTATCAGACACCGATACACACATTGGATCTTTGCAGAACGTTGAACCGTACATTGTATATAGAATGCTGTTTTATTGTGAAGACTTCAAACCACGATCTATGTCGTTCCCTATTAGTTCTGTGGTTGGCTGCTACGTGGTTCCATTTGGTTTCTTCCTATATAGAATACGTGCACTATCATCCGTCCGACCAATTTCTTTGACACCAACAGGACTTAGCACGAACCACGTGCTTGACATCATCATCAAATATATCATAGAAGGAACAGTAAAGGGTTCAAAATTATTGGCGCTACGGAAAAGCTAGTTACAATATTCCTTGACTTCACTGAATGTTTTGCAGATGATCCTGCACCCTCTGGTGTACTTGATGTCATGTCACATGCAGCCCAGGAAACATGCACTAACTGTACGTTTCGGCATAGAAGTGTTTCTAGGGGATCAAACTATGCCTACACCACAGACACAAACTCCACACATCCGTCGTTAAACTGTGTAAATAGCAGGACGGGTTTTTACGTTGCAATGGAATCTCAAAAATGAAGCTAAATGGCTTGTCTGAAACCGAGTGGGTAGGAGCTGTTTTCGGAAACGGACCAGTGCCCGTTGGTGAAGTTGAGTGTCGCAATTAGGAAGGTGAATGAAAAGATTCCCTTGTATTTTGATGGTTTGAAAGTGGTTGGAGGATTCTTTGACGCCTATTTGAACAACGCTATTTCACCAGATCAGTTATTGGCTGGACTGGGGGCCCATCTGTGAGAGGCTATGTTCTCACAGCTCCCCGATAGATAAACAAAGATAAAGTTAGATATTGCGCTTTGCATATCCCTCAAAGGCATATACTCCGAATCACAATTTTCTATGTACAACTGTGAGACAGGAAGTGTGTTTTCCATGAGCATGTCTGCTGTGTATAGTATGCTGCTCGTAGCACCTTTCATCTTGCAATCATTATCACTGGCAGATTAAACTTCTAAAATTAGTTTGTAATGAAAACTAAGTCAAATAAATTCGAAGACCTTTTGGCAACCTGCTATTTCCACAGGTGGAGTCCAATTAGTTAAATACGTCCATGAAAAGGATCGTGCCTCGTACTACAAAGACTTGCGTACTAAAGCAGTCGAATTTTTGAATGAAGTTTCGGGGTTATTTTTAGCATATCCAGAGTTAAAGAGACTTATTGACGTGACTAACGGCCATCGTTTACTTGATCTATATGTTCACGCTGTACCAACATTTAGACATGCCAATTTTGTTGCAGAGATGGTGTTGGAGGGAGCTCACAAACCTTTGAAAGCATTTCTTACACGAAACACACACGGTGAAGCTCACAATTCTGCTTTAAATAAAGTATTATGCAACGATTGGCTCACGCGAATAGCAGAAAAATGGCACATGGTCAGGACTCTGATGATTGTGTCAATGTGCTTGCGATGAGGACATTGCGGTTCCTATTCTTTCGCGTCTAAAGCGACACAGTTGTATTTCATAGATGATTTGAAGGATAATATTCTCATATTAGAGATGAATGACATCATTTTCGAAACCGTTGAAACCCCCGTCGGAGAATAGTTGTTTACATAGTACGGTACTAATGCAGTTTCGTGTAAAGGTGAAGGTGATTAGATTTAATCAGCTATGCGAACAACATATTTAGGATGAGGCAGTATACATGCTTAGTCGATTCATTCCTAGATAGCGGTATGTTAATGTTTCAGGAGTGTCTTTCTGTCAATGTAACAGAGTCGAAACAACCGCAGTTATTTCATAAGGTGGTGTTTAGGGAGAATGGTGCAGTGCACTGGGAAGCTATGTTCAACAGGCCATACGGGTCAGGGACGTTTTTAAAACATTTGTATCTGCTGAAGAGCCGGGACATGTCATTATTGAACCGAGAATAGATGGAGTTGGATCGAAAGAAGCTTTCTTCGTCAGAGTGTTGATAGGGTTGGATTATTATGTAATATGGGCTCCTGTCACTACAATGAGACAAGTTTCTGATAGCGGGTATAAGTTGGTAAGCGCAGATGCTACTTATTAAAAACTTCTTAATTTTTCTTCACCTATTAGAAAGGCAAACTAAGTACATGCATGGGACTTGGACCGCATCGGATGTAAAATAGACTTCAACGAAAAGATAGTGACGCATGTACTGTCTCTGGAATATATGGGTACGTACCATTTGATTAGACGAAAAAATGGATATCCTCCACTAATCGCATGAAGACATGCATCATAGTACATATTAGTTAATGACATGTAGTCATGCAACTCATATTTCTAGTTACCATTCAGTGCGGTTGGTGAATTAGATGATTAAATATGACGGGGAAAATTATACATCATCTGATGGTTCTCATTGCGGGCGTGACAGGCGTGAGAAAATTAAAACTGTTTCTGTATACGACTCATATCATGCATCTCCCGCTAGATACCTAAACCTTTTCAGGCGAGGTTTTAAAGAAAATTTACCCAAACGAAATGTAGATTTCTATTATCAATGGAGAATTACAATAAAATTACAACTAAGCCTTCCACAAGGTAATGGGTTTTAATGTGGACCGAGATTCAACGAATACTTGTTTACGTTGGATACACACTCATTTTTCAATTTTTAATGCAAGATACCGTAGAAATGATGTTATATTAGAACACTACAAAGTATCGTTATAATAGGCGAAGTTTATTAACATTAGAATTTGATAACTGTAAAACTGATTCAAATCTTCATGGCATGTGACACATGTAAAGTACTGATCGTAACGCAGTTGCCTGACGGCAACGACTATACAAAATTTCGTACGTAGTGGTTATGAATAACAAACAAATGGTTTTAAAAACTCCATAAGTCATGATTTATTACGACATATCAGTAGAACAAGTAATTTTTCATTGTAGGAATAGGTCCAATAAAAATGATACAGGTTAAAATCATGCACATTTCAAATCAAATAGGAATACACAATGTAAAATTTACAAAAGTTTACACATTTCTTACATTTCTCATATTTATTTTCAATGGCACTACTCCTAATTTTATTACAAAATTTCAGAATTTGGTACTCAGTGCACATATTTACAATAGCAAAATGTTTCTTTTTCGGAAAATATATTTTGTATGCTGAGCCAGTACCATATCCTAACAGGATCCATTCTTCACCTCTCATAGAAAATTTCCCTCCTTTCCTAATCTGCCTGTTTATATAAATGATAACGCTAGATCAGAATGACCTTATACGAATAACGTTTGGACGATGAACGGGTACTGCTTCTGATGGTGTCTTATTTCCACCTTTACAAGCTTTTAAAAATGCACTATTCCTTAAATAGCTCGCAGCACATACAGAATCTTCCCAAAGCTCTTTTGAATATTTTAAGTCACCCAATGGATACATCATCGTGCGTGCAATATCCATCAATGTCCTATTTAGTCGCTTAGAACTCCCATTAGACTCTGGTGAGTATGGTGGAGAATATTCTGATTTGATTCCTCTTTCTCGAAACCAATTTATTAAATGTTTTCTCTATGTATTCTACACCATTGTCCGTACAACTCCATCTTTAGCTGCAACTTCCAACTCCGCAATCATGTCTTTCACCACATCCGCCACTTCAGATTTAAAAGAAATAAATCGAACAGCAGAAGTGGATCTTCCCATAATTCGCAGGGATCTTCTCTATCAACTACCGCTCCCAAACAATTATTTTCTACTGCCATCATAATCGTAGATAATGCATTTTGAGAACGCTGTAGAAGTGCTAATTCCTCTTGACTAGTTGCATTTGTCTCTAATATTTCTCTTCCCATTACAATCGTCCAATACTGCTTTTGCTGAAAGGTGTTCAAAATTCGCCATAATATAAATCTATTATATCCACTTCGGCAACTCTGAATTTCGAATTTTTGAATGAATGGACAGGTGATCGAGATTGTAAAAGAATAAACAAAGAAATGAATACTGAGCAGCAGTTAGAGTTGAAAGTTAGATCCGCATAAAATATGGGCCCATAACCAGTTTTAATCAAATTACTCCGTTTAATGTATCGGCTGCAATAATGCCTAAAGTGTGTTATCAAGTCTTACATGATATAGACTCACTTTCGACTTCAGCAAATGGAAAACCAACCTCGGTTAAATACGCCCGGGTTATATTACTAGTCTAGTCAAAATTGAAAACAGAGTATCCCAATCTAGCATCAGATTGGATTACATCAAGGCATACACTTTCTGTAAGCTAATACCCTAGCTATACCTAAATCGTACAGCAGCAAACCAAAAGGTGACCTATCCATACGGAAAGATACTGAAATTTATTAATAATACATGGAAGACGGAATTATTACCAACACAATTTTGAGGATTATAACAATGGACACCAGCTTCAGAATTGGCACAACCGACTGGGTCATTTATGAAAAAGTGGAATAAATCATTTGGAAAGGGTGGGCCGAATTCAAATTAGGAAAAGTGACTTACAACAAAATCTGAAATGTGCATATTTCCAAAAAGGAAACGCACCCACACAAATCGTTTTAATAAAAAGGGAAATCAGCTAAACTGAGAACCACGAGGCCGGGGGTACTAGTCTTTTTAGATACCTGCGGTCCATTCTCGATGCCAGAGAAGAATGAAGACATATATTTTCGAACATATATTGACGATTTTACGCGTCTAACGGTGACTTTCTTAATGAAAAGTATGACGCAGACACCTCTAAATTTGGAACGATATGTGGCGCAGATGAGTAACAGAGGTTACTACGTTCAGACCCTGAGAACCGATCTACTGTGTGATAAAATCCTGAAATTTCCATTAAAAACATTCCTTTAAACCAATAAATTTATTGTTTGTGCGGTGATCTTGAAATAATTTACTGTACTGTAAAATGTTTACAGATTTTATGATTATTTCCATCCTTTCAATTATACAGTAATCGTGTAGGAGTAAATTACTCAATGATAGATATGTTTCAATAAATGTCTGGATTGTAAAGTACGGAAGTATCAAATCAAATTTGATAATTTCCTCAAACAATAATAATATTGTCACACCAAAAAAACATTTTCAATGGTATTAAAATATTCATGGAACTGCCATTATGATTTACAAAATATTATTATTGATGTTACCTGGGCATCAACTCATGAATTTATTATTACCCCAACTCCTTCAAAAACAAATAATATAAGTAGTGGTGTTAGTTCTCTTGTTGAGGTTGGTTTACTTTCTCCACCTCCTATTCCCGTACATTTTAGAAAATCTTAAGGTAATAATATCCATTCTATTGCTCCTGGTGTTGGTAATGATCCTGATCAAAATCGTAATACTAATTCCAATGCTAATGGTGGTTTACTTTATCCTGAATCACCACCTACTTCAACGGCTAATCAATCAGATTCTTTAGTTGTAGTTTCAGCTTCTTTTGCTGCTGTTACTGATAATTACAAATGGTAAGGATACAAATAAGAATGGTACAGCAGTGAAAAATAGAAAAGAGAGATAAATAAAACGAGGAAAACGAGGAAAATGAAGAAGGAAAAGAAAAGTTTTTAATAATTGCATTTAGTATAAAATATCATGTAAAAGAAGGAGAACTTATATAGATAATAGGAACAATACCATCGTTAGGATCATGGAATAAAAAGAATTCAGCAATGTTACAATTAAATCCAAAAAATATATATATACATGAATTACAAACACGTATACCATCAAAAGTGCAAACATTTGAATATAAATATTTTACACGTAGATCCGATGGTACGAGAAGATGGGAATCTGGTGAAAACAGAATAGGTAAACCAAATAGTAACCCTAGAGGAGAATTGATTTGGGCTGACAGATGGGAAAAAGTAGCTGTTGAATTTAGTATATATTATCCTGGCGATAATTTAAATGATTAAATTATGTATATTACAGGTGGTATTGAACAAAGCGGTGCTTTATATAAACCAGGTCCTACGAAAATGAAACTTGGTCCTTTACAAATGTTAGAAACTGATGTTAAAGGTAAAAATGGATTTTAAAAGTTTGGATCGATTCAAATCAATCTGATTTTTCATATAGATATATTTTAATTAATAAGAAATCTGAATTTGAATTATGGGAACGTGAACCTAGTAGACAAACTTACTTCATTAAGTATATTGAATAAAATGGTATTGATCCTTCATCTTCTAAATCATAATCATCGTCATCATCACATTATTCAACAAAAACAACAAAATCAACGTCCACATTAATAAAACCATCACCAAAAGTAAAAGAAGTATTAGTAAATAATATTTATGAAATGAAAGATTTAAATTTTGTGTCTGAAGTGAAATTTGATGCAGTCCCTGAAAAATTGTTTATGAGGCCATATCCACAAATTTAAAAAGATGTAATTGCATTAGGTAAAGGTGGAGTAACAGAAGCATTAAATGTACAAACAGATGAAGATTTTTGACCTCGTGGTATACAATGGAATAAATTATTAGAAGCACAAAAGAAAATATTACTAAAATTATTCGTTATTAAATACGTGATTTTGATCGTGATAGTTTAAACAAGCATTTAAGAGGTGCTGTTCATGGTTTACACGATTTTATTTATAAAGATGGTTCAGATGTTTATGTTCATTGTACTGCTGGTATAGGTAGAGCTCCAGCTGTCGCTGTAGCTTATTTATGTTGGGTTGAAGGTATGAATCTTATGGATGCTGTTAAGCATCTTAAAATTATCGTACTGTCTCTGTTCCTAACGTACCTGTTCTAGAACAAGCTTTAAAACTACCTTTCTGAAAAAGAAAAAAGGCACATAGTCATTTGGTTCATAGATTCAAGAATATATGACTTTATTACTTTGTATTCTTCTGCTGTCTGTCTGTTTCTATATATGTCTGCGTCTATTTTGAACGGGACTTCATATCCGTTCCAACATTCCTTCAATTCTTTATACACCAATTTCCTTCATGCGCTCTCTTCTTATTTTTTGAACTTTTTGTTGGATGTTTCTTTTCTTTCCTTTTCTCCATGTTTTGTGATCGGTTGATGGGGAGTATGATTATCATGAAGATCATATAATGTATTATACCCTATATTATAATCGTCCTGGCTCTGTCTGGGGTGATATCGGTCATCGTTTAGTATAATAAAATGGATACTATGCAAAATGAGTAACAGTGAGATTTTGAGCCAAAATTGTAAAAGAGTTCTAAATTTGTAAAAACTTTACAATTCTTAATCATGAGAAAATTAAACATTGATGTTAGTATCGGGCAATTATTAATCTAGTTGTCTATAATAGAAATAAATTTAGCCGTAGCTGATGAGGTAGCGAGAGTGACGGTTATTTGCTAGTCGCAAGATACGAAGACAGATGTGGATGGCTCGGGTTTACTATATGCCCAGCGATTCACGACGACGTTGATACAAGTCAGTTTAACCGTTGTGGTTTGGGAGAGGGAGTCGAATTTCGTTACTCCGACGATTGATGAGTTTATTAATCATGGCGGTATGATGTAGTGTATTCGAAGAAAGAGTTATATAAATAGTTTGAGTAAGGATGCTGATGTATTTACGGCGAAGGGGGCGAAGGAAATGAGAGAAAGCGATCAAGATGTTCAGTTTATTGACACTGATGATGAGGATGGGGTATGGATTCTCCTTTTTATTGTTATTTTGTCGGTGTTCGTTGTGTCTTTTGCCGGATATGGTGGGTAGGAACATATCTTGTAATTGCTAGATAAAGTAGTGAACATTCGTTGCGTTGTGGACCATGGTTGTTAAAAGTTTGGAAAATTATGATGGGAATGAGTCAAATCAAGGACCTCGTTGAGAGAGTATGATGTTTTCAATGGAGAAATGTAGTTGAGAGATGAAAGTTGTATGTAGTGAGTCTGGTTGAATTTGGATCCAGAAAAAGATTGCCATAAATAACTGTGAACTCAGTGAAAAGTTCAATGTAAGCGTATTGATCCTATTCTTTTAAAAACTAGTACATGTAACAAATAGTTTGTCGACGTTGTTAATCAAAAATTCCATGGATATTGCCTTTATTCTTCAGTTTAACCTTCTTTGTTGAATGCCGTGCATATCAATACCAATAGCATGTATGGAAACATAATATTTGTTCATCTTGCTACGTCCTGACCGATGTACCATCCAGTGTCGATTTGGTCAAATGTGCTAATCCCTTGTGTACAAGAGATTACTTGTATAGAGGTAGTTGGACGCATGATTGAGTTTTAGCTCCACCGTTAAGTTGGCATAAATGCACCTCCGTCTGCGACACTGTTGCTTTCAAACGTTGTCCCAAACGTTCTCTGTACAGAACCTACTACCGCAAATCCCTCAAAAAGCGAGAATGACCAACAGACATCCACCTCTCACACTTGTTCCATATGTACACTATTCTTGCAATCACTCAAATTCCAGTCATGATTCCAGTCGCCCTCTTAATGTAGACATCAGGGCAACCAAAACAGAAGACAATCGTGCTATGAAAAATCTCTCTACCAGTGTCGGTATGTTTCTGAGAAGATGGCTAATAGCTGGGAATTCGCTCCCGTCAAACAGCTGGGTTTGCTCTAACTAACATAGTGAACATCGTCAAATTCTAATAAACTGACCTATGAATAGAAGTTTATTATGTTGATCCGCTGTACGGTAAGACAAAACTGATACCACTTAACGTTCTCTAAAAACTTTCTTCATCTCCGGATCAGCACATACCAACAAATAAAAACTAAAAATTAAACGACACCAACTTCATTAAGACGAGCGGCTAGTGATTTGGAGTCAGATAAAAAAGATATCTTTGTTATGTCTCTAAGTTTCGAACCACCACACGGTCTCCGAACAACCCATGACTCAATAAAACTCTCACCCACCAATCCATTCATCCGAGAAACTTCCACATCACTTAGTCCCATATCTCCTTCATCCCACCCGTTTGTAATCATCTTCACCACTTCCGAAACAAGCTCAAGAATATTATCACCATTACTAAATTGTGAATGTAAGGAAATGGAAGCGTCGTAACCAAGAGACCATTTATCAGCATTAATTTGTGCACGTAAGGAAACGGGATCGTCATCATCACCAGACTTAATATCAACACTAATATGTGGGCGTTTAGAAACGGGTACATAATCCCCGCCAGACCGATTATCACCACTAAACTGCGCACAAATAGATACAGGACCATCACCCCCATATTCAAACCCATCTGCAATTATTTTCAACTCCGTACAAATTGGGTCGTTCGGAATATATACATCAACCATAGCATCGTTCGAACAACTGGTTTCATTTTTTTGTAATCAGGATTTGGATGTCCATCTGATGAGATGGCTGTTGAAAACGTCGAACTAGTAGAAGGGTATGGCGAGATAGGTGATAATATATTTGTAGCTCTTTTATGCATATTGTCAATTCGTTCATAACATGTTCCGACTCCAAAGCTCGAATGTACCGACATTTGAAATATGTCGCAAATCGATTAGTCGGACGAGGTTGATGCACTGACAATACCCTGATGCTGATGAGGAACTAAATAGATATGAGCAGAACGATCAAAATTATCAAAATATTCATACCGTCATGTGTTGATGCCGTTGTACTTGTTTCTGTTATCAGTGACGTATATGTTGTTGTTGCTGGTAATATTATTTTTTATAAATTTATTACGGGATTGTTTTCGTTTCATGATATTAGAGGTATTGTTAAATGATTGAAGGCGGTGGCTACATGACAAGTCGCACCACACGTTGAGGAGGCCAAGGCGACGTGTACAACCTGTTCAAGCTTCAAGCGTTGCAAACAAACCCGTACCTGTGCATCGCTCACTGGCTTTTGTCTTCAGTCTTCTGTTGTTCGTCGCGTCTTGTTCTGTTTGTTTGTATTTTAGAGTAAAAGTTAAAAAACGGAAAAATGTTCGTAAAAACGGACAATAGAGGGAGATGTCGACCAGTTAAAAAATCGTTTAATCTCAACTAACCTCAACTAACAACCACACTTGTATACAGTACACGACACGTGTACAATTTTCTTCACCACATCAAAACTTAGTCAAGTTGAAGATACACCCTTCGGCATAAAGGGACTTTCACACGCAGACAGGTTGGTAAGGCTACTGCTTCGAAGGGAGCAGGGATGAGATTGTGGATGTAACCAGGTCCACACCAGCGGTGATTCAGAAATACGTTCAGATATACGAAAGGAAAAGAGGAAAAGAAAAGTGTCAGTAATTCAAGGCTACTGTTTCGAAGGAAGAAAGAACATCACATATATAATACTATATATATTATACTTTATTAATGAAAATTTTGTTGTTGCTGCTGCTGTTGCATTGCACTGCGATGATCATAATCATGGTATCACTACTGTTTCATGATAGTATATATGTGATGTGGCTGATATATAAGTATAGAAGGGAGCAGATTGGTCACTTATAGTAAGTATATATATATAGTATATACTATATGAAAATAAATTCTATACATACATACATACATATGAAAAACGAATACAAATACAAAAGTGCAAGGCGGGTGCTCATTTTAGGACCAGAATCGACTGGAGGCAGGAAATCCCCCAGACTCTCCAATTTCTCGGCCCCAGCAGCCGGATCACTAAAAGTTCAAGTAGTTAACCAACTCGAGATCCTCCCTTCCTGTGCAAGTGTCACATTCCAAGGATCGAATTGACTGTTTTCGTCCATTACGACGGTGAGGCAGATAGAAATGGATGATAATTTTACATATTTAAATAGAATAAAAAAAATGGAAATGCATTTCTTTCTAGTTTTTTGAACATATTTTCTTTTCTGAAAAAATCATTTCAAGCATGGTAGCAATCGAAGTCGTGAGTTGGACATTTGATATATAATTCTCATGTTTTTCTGAAAGATGTTTGAACAAATCCGCCATAATTACAATAGTTATAGGCGTACGTGTGTGAATAACAGTAATGTACCAATTATTGAAAATTGGGTGGTGATGAATGGGAATAAAATGGGAATAGGGGGTGAGTTCAGAAATATGCAAATATGCAAAGACAATCGGATTATGTAGTCACATATTACCCAAAGAACATTATTTCTGAAGGAGGCCCTCTAAACAATGGATTTCATAGCGTACCACTTTGGTTCTGGAGCAGCTCATCTGGCATAAATGGCTCAATATTTTTCTCTATTAGTCGAGATAGCACCAGGCACGTTCGCTGTCCAGAAGAAATAATATCAGGAAGACGTATATAAATAGCACCAGGGACTTCAACACCTGTGTTTAACGCATTGTGAGACCAACGAAAGCGCGAAGGGAAAATGTCTCTTTTCCAACTAACGGTGATATGACCATCAAGAAGAATCTCAATTTTTCCATATCACAATCTGTATGTGGGGAGATTAATAAGGTTAGTTTCATTTTATCCTTCTTTTCGTGCAACTTAGACATGAAACATCCTTCTGTCTTATGATAGGTTTTCTTTTTCTGTTGGAAAACAATTTGGTCAAGAGGGAACTATTCCATATCTTGACAGCGATGATCACCATCTGCACAATCACCCATTTCATCCATTTTAGAAGTTGCAACAAATATTCTATTAAGTCTCATATCTACCTCTTTCCAATTTGAGTAGCATATTCATAATGTTTATGAACCAAAAGTTTTATTCAAAGTCACTACTTCATCTTCAGTTGAACTCCCATTATGCAACTTGATTTATTTTCGGTTGTAGAAAATTAGCGGATCTTAAAATAATTTCCCCTCCCCCTTCTGCATTATTAAATGTCAACATTTCGCAAATATGTGAGGTTCGTTCTATTGTTATAGATTAACAAACGATCCTCATATATGGTATAGAATTCTCTTCAGACTCACGACCCAGAATATTTTCATAGTCGTCGTCGTCGCGAACAGTTAGGAAGCGGCATAGATCTGCCAGTGTTAGAAAGACTATGTGGAGGGATTTTTGAAGCTAAAGATATTCTTCCTGTTAATTTAAAAGTTGGTATGAACCTGATGTGTCCAGATTCATTTTTTCTGGCTATTTCCACGGGAAACAAGTCTCTCGAAATAACACGAAACTTCTGTAATGAACATTAATTGGACACAGACACTGTGCGATTTTGAATTCCCTCAACTCCACTCCTTAGAAACTGTTTAGGTCTGAAGCAAACCTGCAGTTTCTTCAAGATATTCCATCAAAGATGATCAGTAACTATACGAATGTTACAGTCATTCTATCCATCGGAAATTCGTTCTTGACGATCGGAGTTGAGAGTATTTAATTTTTCCTCTAGATAGTCAAGTGTTTTAGATAAGGAGTCGAGTTCTGAAGAACCTATTTCTTCATTAGTTGATTTTACCTTGATACCTTGAGACCGCTTATGATCACATTTTTTGGTCGTGTTGGATGGAGAGTAATCTACTTGTTATTTCGTATTGAGAATATGGCGATTTATCTGTGCAGAAACCTTTACTTTTGAATTAATATCGCGTCTTATTTCATGTAATATACTTATTTCATCCGTTGGTGTCGTCTCTATTTCATCGGCAAATTTCCAAGAAGAAGTAGAAGCAGTATCACCATCTGCCACATTGATTTCTTTGACCAGTCTTCCAAGTTCATCTGTAACCAAAAATTGCACTTCGGGTTCCGCTTCATAGCTTTTTATCTTACAATAATTCAATTTTCCAATACTTAGCAGTGGTGAGTCTGATAAGTCTTCCATTTTCTCTACTACAGCTGACCAACATACTATCTCTTTGTTTATGTTCCATTGGACTGATATGTCATCTCCTATATCGAGTATTTTGTTGAGGCTGCACGTATTGAGTTCTGTTATCTGTGCAGAACGAATACTGGAACGTCGTTTCCGGGCAGTCCTACGGACTTCAGAGGGTTTAGTCATAGGAGTGAATTTTAAGATGTAGACTGTGGAGTTTTGAGTTGTAGACTGTGGCGCGGATGATAGTGTCTTTCTCAAGCTCAAAAATTTGAATTTGTAAACAACATCTTCATAAAACATTGATGTTTGTCGTGCTCTGACGGCGATGAAAGTGTGTAACAAGTAGCGACATTTACAGCTGTGTTGGCACAGGTGCAGTACGTATCGCGTGATACACTACATATAGCAACATTCATAAAGATATGCAATTTATTGAAAAGTGACGGTTACATATGTTAGGAAATGACGGTTACGCTCCTGAAATGGGCACAATACAATAGAAGTGATTATTGTTGGAATGAATCTACGGCCTTTTATGTTTAACATTTCTCTACATACATCCTTTCTACTATCTCAATCATCGAACAACATGGTGAACAGAAAAATGGTAAACAGAAATGAAGCAGAAGAAACGAGGAGACCTGGCGGAAATTCTGTAGCTAAAGTTTCCAGAAATGTTTCAAATAATCTTATTGATAGCAGCTGAAGTACATTGGACTAAGCAAAACATTTCATCCAGTCGAAGTCTAAAAGAAACAAGAAACCTAAAATGAATATGCCGAAGAAGCCGAAATCAAGAAGAGGGAGGAAAAGAAGAATTTTGGAGAGTTCTGATGAAATTGATGATACTAAGGAAGGTGGCCATTTATCAGATTCTGATTCTGAGTGTGTGTCTATTGGAAATACATCAGATGGAGAACCGCGGACAGAAAAACGGTATGATATTATAAATCTTGATGGGAATGACGAAGAAATTGACAAAAATAACAGTTTTAATATGGACGATCTGGAGGAAATAGAAGATCTAAGAAGACCAACTAAAAAGAAATTGAAGAACTCAAAAGGTCAAAATGGGGCATTGGATTCGGCTGAATCTAAAAGACGGGAAGAACAACATGTTTCGAAAATTTGAATTGAAACTCAACCTGAAGGTATAGAAGAAAGAAAAATGAAACGGATTCTGAATGTATAGAAGGAAAAAAATATGAGACGGATTCTAAATATATAGAAGAAAGAAACGATGAGCTGTTTACAATTGGGAATGTAAATGATTTGGCGGAATATATAAAAACTAGAAAATTGATCAACATGCCGGTTCCCAACTTCGATACGGCTGTTGTGCGTAATTTTATGCTTGAAGTAGACCGAATATTGAGTGATATGGTTCAAAAAGTTCAGAAGGAGGTGAATGGGATGAGGAATACATTTGCAGTGATGATAAAATGTGTTCAGAACGTACATGACTATATGAGCTGTGTGATAGCCTTCGGACGCATAGGTCAGGTAGCTCGTAAACGAAAACGTGAAAATGAACATGTGGAATTAAACGACCGTAGATTGAGGGTATTATAATACGTCTTCAATGGCGATCTGTTCCTTATTGTTATTGGAAGGCGTGTATTAGGACGCTGCAAATGTTTGTTTTCCAATTTGGATCCGAAACACTATGTTAGTGACACCGAGAAACTTCTTCTAACAATGTTCTCCTCACGGCAACCAAAAGATGGTACAGATAAGTGCAGTACCGATCTGGGAAAAGATTATAGTACTTTTAGAACAGGTACTATGTTGACAGCTCCGCGTGCCGTGCAACATGATAAATTACAATGGTTTGCAAACGACGTTATTGATATTGAGCTGACACTTTCTCTTAGTTTAATTCATTCAGAAATTACAATAAATTTTGCGGGATCAGTAAACTCTGAGAGATATGAGGCGAATCTACGGGCGCTTAATCTAATCGGTGATATGAAGAAGTTGAAACAGCCAACGTTTCTAAATCCAGAATACATCACGATTGCGGATTTTGATATAGCTATTCCACGGAATAAAAAAACTTCATCCGACCGTGAAAGAAGAAATATGACAGATATTGAAAAAATATAACTCAGAAGCAAGACAAACAGAAATGGGCCCATTAAATTGCCAAGAAATTCAGTCTCACAATCCGCAGCGATAAGACTATATACGACAATAACAAGTGCCATGCATTGTGCCCGTCAAGCTCGTAAAGCAGCCTTCTTTTACGAACTTGGTTTTATATTTGTGGGATGGAAGCAGCATGGTACTGGGGTGTCCCAAGAAACCTTGAAATTGTCGTGGGCAAATAATTAATCATCCAAATTAAAGATGGAGTCCACCAATATACCAACGAATCCTAGGTTTTCACATATTTCAACAATATCATATATGTCAGTTGATGAGGAACGTTTTCAGTTAGATGACGACGAAAAAAGAAGAATCGGTGTGAATAGGAATATTATGGCAGTTTTTATCGTGGGTCATAGATAAATGATCCTCAGCTTTGAGCATGATGTTAATGTAAAGGTCATTGAAGATAAATGTACCACTAATGTATCAAAAAAGCCTAAAATAACTATTGTGAAGAAAAGAATGTGTCGCGCTATCTGTATTATCGATGCAGTATGTAATTTTATTGAATCTTACTCAGATATTGTATCTTCTAACAGTACAGGTTTCAAAAAATAATCCATGATTCTTACTGCAGATCCAGATTCTTTTCGCTGTATTTTCGTACTAGCCATCTATTAGAAACAAGATTGACCGCATTATCAATGATGTTAAGAAGAATGGTATGACATGGCTGGAGACTGTAGTGAAGAAGAAGGGCGTTAAAATGTATCACCTATCATTACGGAAACCTTGATCAACAATTTTCAACCAACGCAAACGAAGCAGAAGGAAATGCTAGATCCATTAATATTGACTATAACCTAGCAGGATTATAGCGCTCTGAACTTTGAACCTGGTCAGAAAGCTGGAACATTTGTGAACGACGATGAAAATGAAATTGGATTATAAGCAGATTCAATTGCTGTTGACGAACGTTTGGGAATTTTCATGAAATACACTTCAACGTTAAATTGGGGTTTAGAGAGGTGATAGGCATGTAAAGTTCAAAATTTACGGCTGTAAACCTTCCAATTTCCATCTTTGCATCTTTCTGAAATCACCCCCTATTCCCTTTTATCACATCCAACTTTTAATAATTGGCACATTACTGTTATTCACACATACGCCTGAACACTGAATGTTAACACCCCCAATTTACAAGTTGGTGGGATCAACCCACTCTTCTTCAAATTTTCATGCTTCTCAACTCCTATACTCGCTTTTTCTGAAACATAAATTAGAATCACCCCTAAATGTAGTGGTGTATTAAAATTCAACAATATATTTTAATGTAATTGTTGAATTGAAAAAGCTTCTGATTGTTTTATTAATGCAAAAATTCATGTGTTCGGATTCCATCAGTTTTGATGAATCAATGATGTGTATGAAGCAAAGTACAGTGTAATCATTGGCAATTTTGGTGGATCATATCATATATTGAATTTAGTGTGGTGAAGTTCAGCAGTCCTTTGCCAATTTATCATATCTCGCGGCGGTTTAACAATACAAGTCAGATCAGACATAAACATATGTTGAACGAAAGTTGAAAATACCTGCGGTATCAACATCGCTACAATTACTTCAAACAAGATTGACCTCATTTTCAATATATTTTCATTCGCATATTATGACTAATAAGACCGGAAATCGGCGGAGCATGGTCCGTCCAAACCATTGGACCGATATTTTATGTCATAAAGAGATGCACCGATTAATCAATATACCGATAGAGAATCAAGTTCAGAGTACACTGCAACTTCAACATATTCCTCCAACTACTGCACTAAATTCCACAGCACAAATTATTCCACAACAGACTCCTCCGCTCTCACAACCTGATTCAATAGATGAACCTATCCCACATACATCAACAATTGTAGAATATTCTTCTGAATTAGTTAATGTGACAACACCACCACTACTAGATGCTACAGATGAAAAAGGACCATGGGTTGGGAGATATAAGGACAGATAATTTTGAAATTTTTCAACCGTGTAACTGGTGAAATGACAGTGAAACGAAAGAGCAGGAGGTAGATGACGAGCAGTCAGGTGAACCCATCATAGGTGCGAAAATCGTACAAATATCACCACAACTTGATTATATAGAAGAGATGACGGGAAAGGAGAGGCGCAAATCAGCACAACTTCTTCATAAATTGATGAAAAGAAGGTAAGTAAGCGAGTCATGACGGGGTAATTTCAATCTATGGTAAGCTAGGATACAATTTGATAGAATATGATCATATTTCGAAGGTAATGCGCCACAAGAATGAGGGAAAAACTTTACCGAGTCACTCAACATTACATCAATCCGTATTCACCCACTTTATCAATTGTTTATTTGTTACTTCACAGATGTTGAGTGTATCAACTGATGCAGGCGAAAGTAAAACAGTATAAGTGATAAGTCCGAGTTTCTAGGCAATTATGGACGCAATAACTCCGTCCATATTTCAAAATATCTTCTGCATCAATGAATGTGTGTGTTACCGTACAACAGAATCGGCATTCGAATTGGACGACAGAAGAATACAGAACTCTTAAGTCTCCTCTAACGCTAATTATCTCTTCCCTTCTTTTAATGTACTCGTTAACGGTTTTCCAGATCGCGAATTGGCAGATGACGTCATTGCCATTGACGTGCCACATATCCCAAAAATTGATGGTATTCTTATATCTCCACATCAATGGTCTATTTTGCCAATGCCCCATCCTCCATTCGAGATGACTGCAAGAACAAATTCCGTGTATATCATTCGAACATTTACAGATAGTTTGTGGACTGAAGGAGATTTTAACCGTATTTCAGCGATGGAGAGACAGGTATTCCGTTGGATGCAGAATGCAACCTTGTCTTCAAACCATGAACTTGATTCATTTCGTGATGGTAATTTATCGATTTAGGGAATAACATCTACAACTAAAAGAAGAAATGTTACTACATGAAGAGGCAGAAGTTCCAAAAAAGGCGTTTCAGTCAAAACACATATGACCAGGAATACAGTCAGGATGATGGTGATGATGGTACTTATTTTTGATAACACAAACAATATTCGGTTTCTACTTGGGATATATTTGTCTTCCTTCGACCACTAGGAAATGTAGTCACTAATGTGGTTTCAGTTCTAGTTTATTCTTTTTGGAGTTGGTCGGGTAGCACAAGAATTAGCATCGTTTTGTTCTTAAGATTTGGTACAGATGTTGAATATATGAAACTGTCTTTATTGATACTAGGAAAATCATCAATACCAATATTTGTAATGGATTGAACAGGTTCAACGACACGTCAATCGAAACACAATCATGAAAGATGTATGACTAAAGGAAAACTTCATGATATATCTTTATTATATCTACAGCATGCTTCTATACGCCTACGACTTTAACCCAATTTCAGCTCTTTTCCCTCATGGGTCTGTCAGATGGCGCATATATGATGCCATTAGGACTTCCTATACATCAACGTCGCCGTCAATCTTCCATAAAAACTCTATTTCTAACCCCACCCGAAATTTCTACGAACTTAATTTTGGATCACATTATCTCTGACATAATCATCAAAACCATAGAAGGCTTCGCGATTGTTGAAGCACATGGAAATGGTGCTCGTCTTTTTTTAGACGTTTCAGGATTTGTGCAAGATTACCCTGCTTCGTCAGGATTTATTTATATTATGATGCATGGCGCGGTAGCACCATGCACACATTGTGTCTTTAGACGCATAAAGAAGATCAATTCATCATGTTACGCATACACCACGACATCACACTCGAATAATCCTAAGTTTAGTGGAAATATTTTTAGGTCTACAGCGATTCGACCGTCTTTTGCGTCTTCTAATACATATAATTGGATGGGAGTGGAAGACGGTTGTATTGAAGATGTAGATGTTGCAGTTAGGTAGCCATGTTATTAAGTTATCAAAACATATTCAATCCGTTTGCGATAAATTACCGTTGGATGAACAAAGAAATCGGATCTTATCAGGTACTTTCAACTGCTTTACTAACAATGCAATTTCTCCTGACCACTTGTTCACTGGTTTAACGAAAGACCTAGTAGAGTGCTGCTTTCATGAAGTTAACAGCTCAGATTGTGAATATTTTGAAATATCATTATGCGATGCCTTGAGATCATTAGGTATGAATGGTGACACCAAACTTTTTAATCACTACAAAAAGACATTACGTAGCGTAAATATGTCTACAACATATGTACCGCTTACCGTCCTACCTTCAGTTATAACTGCATATGCACTAGCTAAAAAATATTGATTGGTTACAACTGGTGCAAACTCTCAGCCGACTTTCCTCATTTACCTTTTGGTGGCCGAGTATGAACATAGATGGGAAACACGAAGCAGAGTTCGTTCATAGAAATAAAAGAAACGTTTATCACGAATCGGAAAGAAATTTGGCTGTAGTATATGTTCGAAAGGTTCGCGATTTCTGAAAAAGACGTCCAGATCTGCAGCATTTGGTCGATAGACCTAATGTACATCGATTGCTAAAATTCTTTACCGTTACTATTCCAGCATTTGGACATACCTTTTTTGATACGTAACTCGTATTTGAATCTTCACATCAACCACTGAAGATCTCTTTGGCTCGAAATACTAATTTAAATTCACACATATATGCAGTTTACTTATAATTCAGTAAGAAAAGTTGCAGCAATACATGCGTACCAGTTGGGTGGAAATTGACATCTAAATCCAACTTGGGGCCATATTAAACATAGTGTGGACATTTTGAATGGTGGGAATTACTTTTTAATTCACCGAAAGCTTGGTTACCCACCTCGGAAAGCATAGAA
>JAULBU010014556.1:0-21733 GCA_032358235.1 Odonthalia washingtoniensis | reverse complement strand
TGTCTAATTCACCGTCGTCGAGAGTCGAGACGCAAAATGCGACGCTTGTGCCCTTTCTTGTATTTAAGTTAAGATCTCTCTTGGCGATCCTTGACTCACCTGAAGAGTCAACAGCATTCATTAAAAGCAATTTTTTCTAACTATGTGTAATTTAAAAATGGAAAAATGTTTCATACGGAACAAAAAATGAGACGTGATTTTTCTCATTTAATGAGAAGAATCTCGTCTCATTTTTGGTCTTAAATTCAAAGTAAGTTAGTTTTTAAACTCACTTTTAAAACATGATTTAGGAAAGCCAATAAGAATCGCCGTCATGTAATCTTTTTGTGTTTTGTAAAACCGAAACCGAAACACCCGACAAAACAATTCCATTAATTCTCCTCACCCGTCGCATCGCTTGCACATGGCAACACTAAACCAAGACTACCCCTCAACATTACGCCCAACCTCTCCTCAGTTGCAACATACTTACGTACGCACTAATTCTCCTCACCCATCGCGGCGCGTGCACAACCCAAAACCAAACTGCCGCAGCAGCTGCGGGACACTACCATAACTAATGTACTGGTACAGAAACTGAGGGGAGGGACGAGGACTACAGTGAAAATTCTACAAATGGCTGATCCAACTGTTTCTAATGCAAACGGAACTGTAGGTGAACATATTGAATCGAAGAAGGTGATGGGTGGGGACGCGAATAATTTTTCGCAAAATAGAACAGGTGGGGGACGATGGCACCGCTGAGCGGTATGATACGGAAGTAGCGGATCAGATTCAACAACTCATGGGATATAATATTATTAAAGTTGGTTGTGTTCGGAGAGGCTCACCTCGCCTGACATGGAAAATGTCAAAATAGATTCAAGGATGTATTAGATCGGTTTATTTGGCAAATGTCCAATGATGTATAGACTACAACAACCAAACCCGCGTGGAAGAGTTTAAAAGATTGGTATAAAAAGGCGGTGGCGGATCATCTAGTCGTGAGGAAAGCGAACAAAACCGCTTCAGGTATTTTTGAGATCAGGGGGAAGGGAAGAATTATTGTACGACATAGTGTTGGAAGTATATGAGATGGAAGAGACTAGAAGGGCTGGAAGGAAAGAAAGATCTACGATGGACTGAAGGATGCAACAAGCTGGAGGAAGAAATTAGAAATATGGCTGTCGAATGTTTGGTGGAAAGGGATGAGAGTTAAATCATTACACCACCGTCTTCAACAAATTCAGTTTCTGGATCTGTGTCAAGGCGACGTATGTTTGATTCATACATACAAGAACGACAGTTGCTCGATGAACACATAAAGAGGATGTATGATTATATGAGTCGAAAAGACTTAAAAGTGAAGAGGAAATGATGCAGTTTAGGCGGGAATCGGAAAGAAAGATGAGTGAGCGATTAAATCGTGATCAGTAATTCAATGAACGTCATCTCCGTTTAGAGTAGAAGTGCTCTAAATTATTTGAACGCCGTCATTTATTAGACAGTGACGAACGAAAGACGTCACATTTAGAGCGAAATAAGATGCCAAGCTTATTATCAGCTATTACAAAAGAATTAACAAGGAAATCTAATAGCGATTCTTAATTCCTGTTTTATTGTCCATAATTGGTTTGAAGGTAACGATCTATAGTTGGTGGATCTACTTCAAAATCTGTTTAAACTTGTCTACCTTTCTGCAAACAGACTTTAGTGCCAAAGAAGAGCATAATATTTATACATGAGGGGAGTTGATGCAGCAAGGACTTTTGACAGCCGTTTAAAAGCTTGTGAGGGCGATATCTGCTTCATATCTTTATACGAGTGTTCCACTGAGACTCTAACCGCACTCATAGTCTTATTTACAAGCAGTTGTTCCGGTGGCGCACAAACTCTTACGGAATGCAACCTGAAACCATGGTCGTAAGATATAAGCAGGGTCCCCATAAATATAGTATTGCTGCCCTTCAACATGAAGGTATTTTTCTAAAACCTTGTCCATACCACTCTCCCCATAAAGAGTGAGATCATGACGTCTCCCCTATTCTGGGCCATACATATGAAATATTAGCCAGTCGGAGTTGTTATCGTCTGGTAAATTTGGCAGTGGAACCGTTTACGTCCTGAGTAGCATGCCCTTTGATTTATTTCTCGCCCCCTGGTCTGCACATCTCTATTTTCGTACTGTCGATGAAGCCCACACAATGTGGCAAAATTGCTCCGTATCCCCTGGTAGATGACGGATAGGCTTACACCCGCTCCGACATTAAATCAGCTCTGAAAGATGTAAGAACATGAACCCAGTTGGTAGCAAAATGCGTCACTGCCTCCCAAAAGACCTCAGACAGAACCGATAAACGAATACCAAATATCGGTTCTAGGTCAAGCCATTGACAAGGGGCTGCTAAACGTCTTAGAACTATGCAACAGGCGGTTGATTTATCGCACTCATTGTTTAACCTGGCGGTCCTTCCTTAAAAGTCCATAATTTCTGCAACTTTCTTAATTTACGTCGGTAAGAACCGAAAGTTCTTCAGACACGCTTTGGATGAGAAATTGTTCAAGTTACAGTTTATTGTTTTTATACGCCTTTTCTGTGCCTCAAGCCTCTGTAGACACTGTATACATTTGTCGCCTTTCGCCCTCAGTCTGAGAAGTATAGCTACGTCTTCCCTAAGTACAGTCCCCAACCTCAGTCGGTTTGAGTACTTTTGTCTTTCCGCTTTATCTAGTTGATTGTGAAGTCTGTTTGTCGCATATTTACTCTGCTTAAACCTTGAAGTTGTTTCGTTTTTGGTGAATTTTTGTCTCCTCCAGACATAAAAGTTCATCAAATAGCATGTTAAAAAATGTAACAAGCATATCTAACTGAATTATGACTAAACAATAATACAAATATCAGTTTTCATTAAAAAATTAGTTCCCAAAATTCGTCACACATGTCTCAATTTCTATCTCATTTTCTAAGTGAATTCACTAAACAATAATCCTCTAATATGTACGAAAATGGGGCTTCCTATAGCAAAGGAGGGTGAGTGAGAAACACTGTGAAACTGAAAATTGTATTTTTAATTTTGCAGATATGGAGTTGGTAAAATCATTTTAAATTGAATTTTTTTAAAAATAAATTGAATTTTTAAGACATGAGGCGCGGAACAAGGGACAAGCTACCCACAAAGTATTTAAGTTTAAGTACTGGCCTATATGATGATTTAAGGGGAACGTCCTCATACAAATCAGCGCGTTCTTTCGCGCCGCATCTCTTAAAAAATGTTTTTTCAAACGTTCGTACAGCACTTATAACAAAATTAAGGGTGCATACCTTTGGACTGAAGATTGGAGGATTATGATGATTTAAAAAAAGTTAACCTAATGATAAGCGCCATGAGTAAACGGCGACATGAGCTAAGAATGAATACAAATAAATGGAAAAGAATTTCAACTGCAGTAGTCGTTCAAGTTGTTCATGGTATAGTAAAATGTTTTATAGGAAATGAGGAAGGAGTGAAGGGTCCTGTGATAGCTCGTAGTAAATTCAACTTTGAAAAGCATTGCGGTCAATTGACAGGTTCCGAATTTCATTGGATGTATGGGATTAGTTTGTAAGTATTAACTTCGAACCCTCATTGTCCCATTCTTCGAAAGAACACAAAAGAAAAACGCAAGAAAGAACAGAAGTGTTTCTGTTGAAGTAATGTTATTTGTCACACTTCGAATGCTATCTGGTGCATCATATTTAGATGTCTCGTGGCCATAGTGTTTAGCAAACTCTATTGCATACTATTTGTTTCATGAAACAATTGATATTATGCATAATATATTACGCAACATTGATTTTCCTGTAACCGAATCTGCTTGCCGCGAGGAATCTGAAAAATTCCGAGTAATGAGACTTTCTCCTCTGAATGGAATATTGGATGGTATCGCTCAAAAAGTTACGAAGCCACGGTCCAATGAAATATAGGATCCTAGAAAATACTACAACCGAAAAGGAGTTTTTTCAATTGCTGTAAAAGCAGCAGTCAGTGTAGATTATAAGTTTTTGTTCGTTAGTGCGAAGCATGCTAGAAGAACTCATGATTCAACATCCATTGAGGGAACAAATCTATATGATATAATAACGATTTCTGTTCTTCGAGATTGGACACATGTTGTCGGGGATGATGCATACAGCAATACAGGATCTTTCATAACGCCTTATTCTGTATCTATGAACACGGAACAGGAGTCATTTAATTTCTACCATTATCTATGTAGAATTGTTTTTGAGCAGCCATTCGGTATTCATTTTAACCGATGGGTGATTTTGTGATCACCGATAAAATATTCTATACGAAGTACAACCAAAATAGTAATGGTTTTCTGTAAACTGTATAAGTACATTGCAGAAAAGGGGCCCGAGGAAGTACTAGAATGACCACCAAACCATGCAGACAATGATGTAATGGGTGAACCAATTATACATTTCCAGAACATGCTACACACTGAGACCATTTTACATGATAGGAGGACAAGCAGACAGAAATCATCCATCCGCGATGAGATAGCAAGGAGACTACAAAATTTAGGAATTTTTCAAAGAACCATTACACAGTATCCTTCAGCTTCCTCATAAGTCTCTGAAGAAGACTGTCGTAATGTACTGTTTGTTATTCCGTTTCTGAGTTTTCACGCATTTCTTCGGTTTTTTCAATTCTAAAATGCGTCTTGATGCCCTTCCTTCAGAGTCAATAGTCTCGTCCCTCCTTCTTTTCAGCTCCTCGTCCTGCGTCTGTTTTGTATTATTATCCGTTTGTACTATAGGATCCAATTCATTGAGGCCTTCTAATCCGCTAATTAGTATTCCCATAGAATTGGAGGTCAATTTCCTCACTACCCCAGACTGACATCTAGGTGTCGTTAAATCATCATCTTCACCGTCCCCGTTGAATCCTTCCTCCCTTTGCGCTTCGCTCGGCACAGAAAGCGTCGTCATGGACTGTAATATAGGGTACTTTTTGATAAGTTTTGAAAACAGTTAGTGTACATTACGTATGGCATCGTCATGGACTGTAATATAGGGTACTTTTTGATTGTTTTGAAAACAGTGAGTGTACATTACGTATGAATTCCCCTGTGAAAAATATTTAAACATATAAGGGTAACCCTGCCCACTTACCTCATACCTAATTAAGCAATTCTCGTACAGAGATTTCAGTTTAGTAAGCTTTGATTTTAGAAAAGATGCATCACATTCGCATACAATTTTCGCTGGATCGATTCCAGATATATCCGCCCTTGTTATTTCACCTACAAGTCGGCCGACAGCTGGTGGTGTGAAAAACTCATTGTTGAATAATTGAGCTATATGTTCATCCCAGGGGTCGGTTGGTTGGGTGTCCAGCTCGTGTCTCGAATGACAACTGTAGATTTGTTGTCTCGCCACCAACATTCGATGGTCACCCAACACATGTAAATTTCGTGCGAACTCTGATGTTTCAAATTCCGGACGTCTCTGTGACTATGAACTTTTATATGTGATACATTTCGTAGTTGTCTCGGAATCCGGTGTATTCCGTCTCCGTGATGACCCTTCGTTACTCCATATCAATGACTGTTCTTTCGTAGGACTTTTAGAAACATTAACAGCTATTGTGATGCACATGAACACTTTCCTACCTAATTCCGATAGTTTATGATCTTTATCAAGACAAAAATGCATAACCTCAAGAGCATCGCTTAATGGCGAGGAGTTGATAACGCGTTTGATAATGTTGATCTTGCACAACGATGTTGCGTGCCAATCGCGACTGCTTTTTTTGACGTATGTTACTCGTCCTTTTCCCAGTGCTGTGAACGGGGAGGACGGTTCTTTATTATGAACGACGAGCAACGGCCACTCACTATAAGCCAAAATGACCATGCAAAAGTGTAAGCTTCAAAAATAAGGCAGTATAATATCAAAAAATACGACCCACTATGAAGGTGTTGATGTGGGCCAGTAGCTTAGTCGGTGGTCATCGTGCCGCTGATTGACGTTGCCCGGGTCCAAGTCTCGGCGGCGTAATTTTCTAATATTTTTGATATTTCTTTCGGGCCCCGAGATTTCATGGAATATATCACCGTGGAACTATTCTCTACACGCACTAATCAGCGCATCGCGGGAAATCGTCAATAATTCCCCAAATGGAACTTTAAGTCCGTAAATCCTATTCTCAATTACTTCTTTCTTTTTGGCCTTTTTTGAACGTATGGTATTAGACACCATTAACGCCTTTACGAGACCATTCATTTCGTCACTAGTTAACGAATTAAGCTCAACTGTTGTCACGACCTATTCAGAAGTGGATGATGTGACGAACCTCGCGTTCTTTGTGAATATTTTGTCGATGTGGTTCCAATTTTCCCAGACACTTTTAGGGTTTATTTCATCATCGCTACTGTAAAACGTTGCGGGTTGCAATATTTCGCTGACTTCATTATCAGGATCTGGATTAGGGAGTGGATCTATAATTTCAGAAATTATCAGTTCCATTTGAACTTGTGAATATTACTAGTGCCTGTTCAATGTATGCTCAATTGTTTAATAGCTGCTTGAAATCTGAATTAAAGTATCTTTTCCCGGTTTCTATAATTGTCAATTTATTGATAGTTGTACAAAACTTCGATTAACTTATTAAAATTAGTATTTTTTTGAGTTTTTGTATTTTGATGTATTGGTGATGTATTAACCGGTTTTGTATTAAATTTATATTAAATAAGTTACATCCAAATTAGGAAAATTTTTATTTCAGTTTATGCGCAAATGGTTATCGATTTCCAAATGGGAAGCAGATTTTCCACGTTTATAGAAGTGAAATTTCGTCCCAATATCTGTATATTAAATCATGCTGTTCCAACTGTGTGACACTCCGTTTCAATAATAAAATACTTTTCTGTTTCCATATAATTGTTTCTTATTTCATTAATTTTCGACAGAGCGTTGACACCAGTAATAATTATTAATCCTGTAGTATTAAAGATTTTTATGTTCATAACACAGCGTTGTACAACTAATAATAACTAATTCCTTTGTGATGACGTGAATAAAATAATATGTTTCTGAATAATTGTTTCTTATTTCAATAATTTTTGACAGAGAGTTGACATTAGTAAAAATTATCATTTCTGTTGTGTAGACGTGAATAATAAAAACAAAATTTTCCGTTTCTGTGTAATTGTTTCGTATTTAAATAATTGTTGACACAGCGTCGATACAAGTAATAATCAGTTTTTCAGTAGTGTTGATGTGAATAATAAAAATATTTCGTACGGTTCAGGTGAAACAGATGGTTTTGTTATAACAGTGTCACAAATACGGTAGGTCGATACAAATAAGTATTCGTTTTCAAATTGTATTTAAATGAAATGTTTGTGCTGACTTGATGACAGTTTGTTCTCGGTAATAATAATGAGAAGTATTTTCAGATCCAGAATAACACTTCAGTTTGTGCTAACTTTGAGATAATTCGTTAGCATTATGAATTCAGATAGGTGCTTTGACGGTCCAATGAATTGTTTTCGTTTACCTTACAGGTGGAGCAGTATGGCTGTTTCCGGGTAGATTTCGCTGATATGTTAAAGACAAATGTTCCGTGTCAGTTTACAGTTTGATTGCGCGTACTTCACAACAACATAAATTGTATGTTGCTTCAGTAGAAATGTTGCGACAGGTCGTGGTTGTTTGCGTGTGGCGAGCGCAAGCAAAGAACATAACCATGCATTTCACGAATCGACGATTTTTTTTTGTAAATTCCACCTGCATTACAATGTCAGTAAAGAAAATTGTCGCCTATTTTATTTTTAGTTCACCCATAAACAGAATTTTCTCACTATCTCAAAATGTATTATTGGTCCAGAAAAATACAATTTGGCACAGCAAAACAAAATAATTAAAAAATGTATTCATTACGTACGGCTTGTCGTCCTCTCATTGGCTACGTTATTAAATTCACTTCTTGCTGCTGTTGGTGACTCAAAAAAGCTTATAGAACGGCCCTGAGTTTTGTACAGTTTATGATAAATTCAACTTCTTCCCGTTGGGCAAGTTCCTCCGAAAGCTGTGAGACCTTCTTCATCATAGCTACACGTTACACAAACAATATCATGTGCCATTTTTCACACTTCTGTTTTTGACATTTTACATGTATATAAAAGTGTTCAATGACGGAAAGAATCTAAGAAACTAGATTCTTCCCGATCATCAATATCGTGTCATCACAGGTTATGGACCTATTCAGTTAAGACTGAATACCACTAGAAATAGTGGAATTACCATATCTAACATATCTTTTGCACGATCCACTATCTTCCATTATGCGACACCATTTGTCGCAAACATACCACACCGCCCACTTATATAACCCAATATTACATATATTACATCTCTACTATGGCAGCGCAGCATTGCTAACTCATAATCCAACTATCCCCGAATGGGACCCGGACAACATAATTATGTGGATTATGGTGATACAATGCGAGTATGACACTCTTCAAGTTACATCTCAAATTGAAGATATTAAATTATACGTTCAACCCCGTTTATCACCGCGGCATCAGTGCGCTCACCAGCGTCATAATCTCATCCCTACCGAAGTCGATAGAATCAGCAGTGCTAAGCTCTGGCACACCTCTCAATCCATGTCTCATAATTTCTAGCGTCCTACAGAAACTAGAGAGCACAACTGTGGCTCATCACGATACTCCACAAGCCAAGCCTAGAATACCATCATTACCAGTTACGACAACATCCAGAATTTCATCGACGCACATCTCAAGCTCAGAGGTCAAATGTAGGTCGCCCGCTACCCTGGAATAGAAAAAGAACAGGTAACTACGAAATTCATTATCAAAGGGCTCGAAAGACATCCTACATTCTCACCAGTAATTCCATTCTGGCTTCTACACATGACCAAGACAATCCTGGAACTTCAAACAACGATTCAATCTTTAGAACTCAACACAATTCACACCGCCCAATTATCTCCTGATTTCCCTAACGCTCACATACTGTCACTTAATCAAAACTATACTTCTCCAAACTCATCTCTTCGTCTACCAACAACCGCGAAGGCAGGGCGACCATTCAACCACTCCGACAAAGAATGCCGAGACCCATACAATCCCAAGGCGAAAACTACACCCCTTCTTACACAAATAATACAACATTCTCCCATAAACCGCCGCATAACATGCGACACCAAAACAAATCACGCCCACCCAACAACGTACACAACCATGCGGTAGGCCAGGCACTTCTCGTGATCGCAAACGCCAACAATACCAGCAACCCTTACTCTAATACCGTCGAGAACCAACCTGATGAGGCATTTCATTCTAGAAATGAGGAACCAAATACCGGTAAGTCAATTCTTGACAGTGCGGTCCATCCCTCTCATACCCCGACGCCTGGATTGCACATGAAAAATCTAACACATCCCAATCACTCTCTCACTACTACCAACTCTCACACCAACATAACCCACGCCGGAACTCTTCACTCCCAGGACTAACAATTTCGTTTTAACTCAGGCCATAACGGCTCCTAACATCCGTAATACCCTCCTCTCGGTCCGCAAAATCACCAAGTCGAAAATGGCCGTTCTATTCAAAAAGTAATATGCATATTTACTAACAAATACCATTGTTCACTCGCTTACACTCCACGTTCCCATTGCGAAATTGGATTCAACATCATACAATTTATTAACTCCGTCGCACGCCCAGATTAAGAAAACCCCTCCTTCTCCCGCTCGTATCATCACAGATCAGCAACCCCGCCCCCAAAGTCCCCTGCACCATTCTAACGCGATCATACATTAAATTTATCGTTCATTCCGTTCCAAAACAAGGAAACTTTTAAACTTAAAACCCAGCCCACTTCAAACACAAACCAATTGTCGTTCCCCACTTCTATCGTGCAGAAACTCCTTTCTGCCCTATCGTCTTTTACAACATCCCCCCTAAAACCTAATGAAACAATGGCATTACACTTTTCATCCAACCATGCACCCACATACTATACCCCCGCATAATCATAAATTCGGTCCTTTACCCAAGTTTGGCCCATATCTCCATACCAAAAAATGGGATTTTAACGTGTACGAGCTGTATTCATGGCAAATCAGCACAATATCCACACCACCCCTCCTCCTACACCACCTCATTCCAAGTCAATACCTCTCCAGAGATACAGTAAGGACAATTGCGCCCCCTTCTGCCAGATGTCATCGCCACGTTGTCACTTTCTTGGATATCGCCTCATAATTCATCATTACCATCCCTATCCGTTCCCGTTCGGAACGTTTCTCTCTTACATCCACCGAAATGCGATTTATTCATCAACTACATGGAAAACCGTCTGACCGATTTCGGAGCGATAACGCCAAAGAATACCTCATCAACACCGTCACATCCTTCCTAACCCCAAATGGTACGACACAAACAACAATATCGCTTCATCAACCTCAATCGAACTCAAAATCCGAACGCATAAAACTAACCCTCCTCAACACCGTACGCTAATCACTCGCACAAATCCGCATGCCAAACAATTACTGCGACTACGCTATCATTAATTCTACATTCAAATACAATCACATCCCCCACAGTACCACCAAAAAAGCGTCCATGTCTCCATTGCAGCCTCTCGCTCCCCTTCCTGAACTATTTATGCCATTCGGAACCATAGGCACAATAGTCGGCCCTAGCAACCAAAAAAACGTTCACCTCGATCACGACCAGTACGAGTCCTCCATAATATCAACCACTCACACTTAAAGTTATACTTATTGATACTAACCGCCACGAAACAATTTGTAGAGAAACAGATTCAAACCTTACCACCCATCATTTGATCCAGTATTCATCGCTAGATCTGCCGTCCGTACTTACTATCGCAATGCCACTCCCTCTTCCCTTCTCCCTGGCAACCCGCCCCGAAAAGTCACAAACAGATGCAAAAATACCCAGCCTCATTACTATGGTATGCTGCCCACGACAATGAGATATCCCAACTTGAATGATAGCGGCGTCATTAAATGGATCAATAACAAAGAAACCCCGCCTAACACCAAGAAACTTAAACCAATCAGCCTCACAATTACATACCGCTATAAACGGTCAGATAAAAACATCATAACTCGTAAAGCGAGATGTTCCATCAGGGGAGATCTCATCAAACCAACAATACATTACGACCATAGCCACGTCAGTGCCTACGCGGCTGAAAACATCGTCTAGATTCCTATTTTCTCACGCTTGTAAGATCTATCAGCTGATCTGTCATTTTGACGTTTCCTTTGCGTTCACGCATGAAATCTATGGTCCGCACTATACCGTATATGTCAAACAACTACCGCTATCTAACGGTTCATTCGCATATCCCGACTTCAAATATGGTATTCTAAAAGTGAATCTATACGGATCTAAACCTGCTTGTAACATCTACCTCACAGCGCTTCTTACCCACGTCATATCCGACAATTATTAACAATAGGAGGCCGACCCATGCATATACTATAAGCACGTGACAGGAGGTTTCATTATCATTTCCGTCACCATTGACTACTTCCTGGTAACCGCACCCAACTATACATACATCAACGATTTCCATGAACATCTGTTGCTCAAGTACACCGTACAAACTTGTAAATCCCACATCTTTCCTTGGCTTGAATGTAACCTATGCCTCCAATGGCGACATCAAATTATCAGAGCTGACCCTCATATCCAAAGTCACTTCGATACTAAATCTCCAGCATTCCAATCCACAAACGACTTCTTCACAAACCAGCAAGGGATGATTCATATCAAGACGTATATTTACACGAAACTTCCAAACAACTATACATGAGCTTCTTCGGCGATATTAGATATCCCGCAGAAGAACTCGATTCTACATATCATTTTCCACTGCCAGGTTTGCTCTTTTCATCAACAAACCCACAAAAATTTACCTATCTCTTCCCAAACACATCTTTCGGTACCTCAACGACACCAAATATGACGGCATCACATTTAACGCATTGAAGAAAAATCCTCTCACCTGCTTCACAGACTCGGGCTACGCCAAATCAAACAACCATCGCTCCACCTCAGCCGCAATCTTCACATCCTACGGCACACTCATACATTGGATTTCACGCAAACAAAGCACTGTGGACCTCAGCTCTTGTGAAGCCAAGTACATAGAAGCTAGCAACTTTTTACAAGATGAGTTATAGCTTCGTACTCTCATTGCAGAAATACAACTATCTTCGTTACATCCAACCCCTTCCATGATCGACAACAACAGCGTTATCTCCATGCACACCGGTAGAACAAAGCGTCGCAAACACATCGACGTCGAACAACACCATCTTCACCACCATGTCACCATTAAATCAACATCATTACATCACATTCCATCACCAACAAACCTCGCTGATTTACTTACCAAACCACTACTACCTCACCACCACCAATCTATCATGAAAGCAACGCATGATCCCTCAATTATCATGCCACCATCACCCGAGAATATCAATCAAGAGGAAATTTGAGACCTTCTCATTTTTATGCTTGAACTTCCCGGCTTCCTCCACGTTTATGTCAATTCATTACCTCTGTCTTTAATTGCTACATTTTGCGATACCTTTTTTGCAATAAATATTTATTTTTATTGGGATCTTCCTTTCTTTCCCTCATTGTTCACCCTTAATTTCTACTTTATCATTTCCGCTCTTATGAGACCTTCTTCATCATAGCTACACGTTACACATACAATATCATGTGCCACGTTTCACACTTCTCTTTTTGATATTTTACATGTATATAAAAGTGTTCAATGACGGAAAGAATCTAAGAAACTAGATTCTTCCCGATCATCGATATCCAGTCATCACAAAAGCCATCCTCCTCCTTCAACAGAATGATTCGTGGACGCCTCAAAGACCACTCGAGAAAAACAACACGCCGAATTTGGAAATGGAGTTCGGTCAACGCTCCTATACTGAGTTACAGATCAAGAGACCACGACTCTACGTTTGCTTCCAACATGGTCTTGTTAAAATGGTTGGAAGGAATTCATAAACACATGTAAGAAAAGAAGCGAATAATTAAACGTACAAAATTTATCAGTATGCATTCATTTGTTTTCCACCGTTTCCCATACTTTTCTGACGCTATTTCCCTTTCCATTTTAAGATTCCGTCGAACCAACATATTGCGTATGGTACCCGTTATTGGGTGGCCTGGTCATGTAACACATGTTAGGCAATATGTCCGGTGCGTATAGTGGTGTACCTACCACAGCCCCCGCGCTCTGTGTGTATTTTACACGTGTGAAGAGTGGACGGAGAAACTGAGGTGGTGACATCAGCGGGAGTCGAACCCGCGACCGCGGTGGGAGTGATCTGCGCCCATAACCTGTTAGGCACATGTCCAGTGTGTATGGTGGTGTACCTACCACAACGCGGGATTGTACCCTTTGCTTGCTATGTGCATATTATTGAGACGTATGGAAGCACCAGCTCGTTGGGTTGATCTTGAAGAAACGTTTTACTTTCAGTACTCTCATCTGCTTGAGATATTTTTGGAGGTTATGAACAATTTTATTGATGAAAGTACCGGGCTTGTCTTAGAGGATATGAATGGTGCATTTTGGAGACAGGGATTTTTTCCTTATGCACAATCCGTGAAAGATAAATCAAATGCCATCAGGAATTGCGTCGCGTTTATTGATGGAACTGTCATTGGAATTTCAAGACCAAGTGGTGACCCAATAATTCAAAGGTTTTTCTATAATGGACATAAACGGAAGCACGGTTTAAAGTTTCAAACAGTGACTTATCCTTGCGGTTTGGCGATTCATCTATGTGGACCGATGGAAGGTAGTACTTTGTATATGAGTAGTGGACTTGAAAGAGGCCTTCCTACTTTACTTAATGTAGATATTGAAACTTACTGTATCTATGGTGACAGTGGATATATTACGAGGTGGTTTTTATATATACCATTTAGTGGGTCAAATATTTTCGAAGCTAGACGTAGATTTAACGAATACATGTCTAAAGCGAGGGTAACTGTGGAGTGTTTTTTTCAAGAGGTAAAACTGTACTGGACTATACTATATTTTAAACGAAAACTGCGGGTGAATGAAGGTGCGGTGGGTATTTTGTACATTGCGGGTGTCCTTCTTACCAACTGCCGTAACTGCGTCTAGCCTAATACTACATCGCAATACTTCAAAAAGAATCCTCCGACGTTGGAGGAATATGTTTATCATAATAAATAAAACTAACTCTTCCTTTAATATTTATTTACGTTTTCATATATCAGCGAGACGAGCAATCCATAAGTCCGCGTTTTGCCTGACCCTCGCAGGCTCAGGCGGTGGAGAACCGCGTACTTGCGATGGAGCACTTCAAATCGAAGTACAAAATCAAGGCTTTCATTTTCGGACTGCAATAATGCGGGAACGAGCGTCAGTACTGATTCCAAATGCTTAGAGTTATCCGCGCTTATCTTAGCGAACATTTCGTGCTGCTTTTGTAACTATTTTTCACGTTCATGACGTTCCGATTTCCTTTCCAATTTGTCTGCTTGATCCTTCTTCTCTTTACCTTTCAACCGTTTTTGTTCAAGAGCAAGTTTCTCTGCTTTCAACTTGAAACGTGCTTCATCAGACGCCTTCACGGCCTCACCAATTGCTTTTAATCCATCCAAATCATCATCAATGTTGCCCTTGCGTTTTATTTTCAGTTCAGATTCTTCATGTACATTTTCTTCCCTATCAGAAACTCGTCTCTTTTCACTTCCACGTAATGAATTTAATACAAGCTCATGTCCTGTCAACAACTTATGTTGTTCCTGTTTCGCTTTCGCTATAGAACTTCGGTTCTTGTTAGCTCCACTGTCTTTTTGCGCCTGTAAGATATCACCCAATAAACGATCAGTCTCGCTGATTTCTCCACCTGTACCGCTCATGTTCTGATCCTTTGCATCTCTTTGTTGATATTCATCAAGTATAGCTTTGAAATGGTCTTGAATACTTTTACCTTTCGCATTAGTCTTGTGAAAGTTGGGGTTGTAGTTGTACATCATCGCAGCTGCATGGAATCTTGCGCCTATTTTTCGAAATGGAGCAACATGTGCTTCCGCTGCATATACCTCTTGCGCAATAATAATATCTTCCTCGGCTGTAAACTTCGGCCGTCTACATGCACGATTAGTTGGCGAAGTGTTTCTCATACTTCCTGTACCACTACTCTCCCCACTTGGAGAGTTTCTATTATCGGTTATTTTGATGACTTATCTCATGTTTTCGTTGTCATTATAGAGTATTAAGTGCGGAATCAATACAGGAAGAAAAATGCTGGGGAGAATAATAATAGATGCATAGGTCGAGAGTAAACTGCATGCCTTGAGTTGATACTTCATCATAATTGGATGCATTGATTGATTGATAGAAACCCATAACAATCGGCGGGAATAAAATCAAAGTAGAAAAAATGGTGTTTCGGTATCCTTTTTTGGCGGGAACATCAGTGTTCGGTGCAACTGAATTCCCACAGGTTTTCAGTAATTAGTCACATTTCATCAAATCTCATCTTGAAATTTTATAAGAATTCAGAAACAACATGACACGTGGCAAATTCTACAAAGTAAAAAATGTTACAACTTTTTCATGAAAGTTATTTCTGTAAACCCGCAGTGTAAACTCACTAATAAATCAACATGATTCATATGCCTTACAACTTTCATCATAGTCATAAATAAATACCATATTTTAATTCATCACAATCCTTTCAATAATTTGTTGGACCTCTCCCGCGCTTTTCTCACGTGGAAACTGTAAGCGTTGGGAGGTAACTTGTACTACCTCTGTTGAAAAGTTTTGTTCTCTCTTCGTGTTGAGATGACGATCCGGATTCACTCACCGGACAAGAATCTAATCTGAAAAAAAGTTATCTGGTACCTGATAATTATCAACACTCAACAATGGCATCATCAACTGATACTACCGCTCCAACCACTAACTTCTTGGACCTTAAAATCCTGCTGGCTGGGGAACAGATTTCAAAATACAAGCAATATGTTCGCCGGTGCTCTTCACTAGTGGCAGATAAACCAATCGCGAAATACCTCTTGCCAGCTGCAAGAAATTGGCTGGCATGCTACCCGCTCACTGACGAAATGAACAAAATTCCGTCCCAAGTGGAACGTTTCCAGAGTTCCGCGACATCCTCCGCTATCCTTAGATTTATTCAACTTGTCCTATTTTCAATCATCTACAACCTCGACCGACATCTTTAAGGACATTTTGATCCTATAAAAACATCCCGACCGAACGATTAACGCCAACCACCTGGACCTGGACGCCTTTGAAGTTCATTAGCATGAGCTTCAAGAGAAAATTTGGCTCTCATCGTTAAAGTACATAATTCAGCCAGAACAACAAGGATTGGTTAACACCTTCCGCTCCATCACGGTACGGAAAAACGATGGAAAGACCCTATATACGCCCAGTGTTAATCCATTTGATCAATCTAAGCCACGCTTCCGTTTTGGCGACGATAACGGCCTGATGCTAAATGTTACAAGACTTCCTCCATCTGTACTAACTGCTCCACAATATTTAAATTGCCTGATTCATGAATAGAACCTCAACCACGCCCTGGTTCACGATATACATCCAGAAATACCCCACCAGCCTCGCCACATCACGATCCAACAACCACGGATAACAGTTCTTAAAAACTCAACTCTCATGAACTGTTTTTGGGGTGTAAAAATTCGCGAACACGGTTTACGACTAGATTATTCTTACAGTACGGGAAAATGAAACTATATCAGGTCCATGTTCCTCTCATATGAACACATGGCTCAAAAGTTTCCCAACTGCTTCAAGTAACCCACCAAGACGCTTTTATATATGAACGTCAAAGAGATATATTGTTAAAAAGATATTTTCAAGGTAATGGTGGAGGAATATGAAACCAACGCACACCGACTAAAAGTACGAGACAACTATATGGCCTTCATATGTGAACGTACATGGCCTACGAATCATATAGCGACGTAATTGAATGTATCATGCAATTTATAGCCCTGATAGACAAGCTGTCTGAACAGTGCAAGCCATTCTTCCGCACTGACGGCTATGGAATGAGAATATTCAGCTGAGGCGTCAACTCGTACTACTAGTCGGTGTCTTCTCGACCACAGATTTTAACATCCAATACTGACTCCAATCACCCACCCTTGCTCTCTTCATCACGAAATATCTTAATATCTTATAGAACAAGATGGTAAGATGAAAACTCAACAAAAACTTCCGGAATAATCCGAGCTAATTACGGACAATATGTGAATCGCCCATACAACCATCTAAATAACAACATAAACTATAGCAATAATTTTAATAATAAGAACTACAACTTTCGCAACTCTACCAACAACCACCTAAATTTCCCAGCTATCAACGCCTCGCCATTGTCATACAAACGCCCCGTCAACAATGCATTTCACCGCCGCAATTTTATACTGTGGAAACCTGGACACCGCTGCGAAACAGTTTCAACTGGTTCTCACGTCACAGAATGATTGACCGATGGTGAAGAACCGGTTTTTATCATGGACGACCTTGTCGCTGAATGTACACTCGACCTGACTACAGACCAACCTTCAGCACATCACTATTCGGCATCATTCATCACAGCTTTTGCGAATCAGATATCTTTAACAATGATGTATGAACAACAGAAATCTTCAACAGAAGCAATTTCAAATAAACAACAGCCTTCCAGCATCAACAATGAGGAGGCCATCCTCACTCAAAATATTCATCACTAATTTTACTGCGGCCACTGCGATGCCCTTTCCTAGGCACATTTGAAAGTATATTCATCACCGCCCCAAGCTTTCGCAACCGCATCGCATGTAATCGATTGCAATCACTTCCCTTTCCTCAACTCCAGTACGTCTCCAGAATCTCGCCTCATCATCACAAAGCCATCTTTCTGGGTTGATTCGGGAGCTCCCCGATCGGTCATCGGTCTCAGCTATTTGCCGTTTTTGAAAAAAGCCGTCAACAAAAAATGCCATCTTTAGTCCTCAACGCTCTCCTTTTCCTTCGTAGCTCAACGTTTTCAGTCAGATTGTCAAGCAAATTTTCATCTTCAGACGTCGATAGGTATTAAACATATCTCCATCTCACTTGTCGTTATGTCCGTTAACGTGCCGCAGCCGCTCGATTTAGATATACTCAATAATTGTAGATTAATGATCGACAATGTATACAACCGACTGGCACGTCAGACAAAGCACTACCACCAATAGTCCGGCCTCAATTACTACGTGGAACTTGAGTTCCTACCTTTCCACCGTGGTACTTCCGGTCAACAATTTTGCAACCTCAAACCATCGACGTTCACAATTCATTTTTCAAGACCCGATCTACTGAGCCTTCATAAACGTTTTTATCATCCGTCTGCTTGGAAACTCTTTACCGCATTGTCGTGTGTAAATCCATCCGAAGCTAACGCCGGGAAATTAAGGATCCCCGATGAAATAATCTCACGCTGCGAACGTTTTCAAAGAGTTTCCAATTCTCCACTTCAGTTCCGCGCCAGTTTTGGAAGCGACGCTGCTCGCTGCGACGAGTGTATATTTATGGACATTGTATATATATATATATATATATGGTCATGCAATATTACATATAATTGACGAAGTAACGCGGTACAGCGCTGCTGTCTCCCTTCTCAACCAATAGACAACCCACATTTGGACAATGATCCTCAGGTTTTGGGCTTCTATTTATCCAGGAATGCCCAACCAAATCATTGTCGAAATGGCAGTGTTTTTGGTCCATCATGTGTGAATCTGGCAGTGATCAATGGTGTGGCAGTGTAACGAACGGAAATTGAGGATCATATCAGTCTTAGTATAGGTGAGCGTTATCACCAACCCCCACGCAACACCCTCCGCGAAATGTTCATGAGTTCCCCGAAAGCAGATTTCGACTTGGAACTGTCTTTAGCGACTAAGGCGATCAACGATATAATTAGCCTGGATGGCCTCGTTCCATCTGCCCTGGTGTTCCGAGACCTGCCAATAACCAACCTCCTTCTGCGGCCAATCAACCTGCGCACCCGACTACAGATCAACTTGCTTCACTATCAAACAACGCAAGAGAAGGGATGGCACCCATTATAGAGAAACTGTGCGTTCAACGTGCTTCCGTCCTCAGACCCCACCTTCAGATGACCATATTTATACTCCGGGTGATCAAGTGCTCTTATGGAGAGAAAAACAAGTCAACAGTCACATCGGAGAATGTATTGGCCCGTTCATGGTTGTTTCTTTTGAAAAATAGAATAAGCTAGTTCATATTCAATATAATAGTTCCGCCCACATTCTGCCCTACAGCACGACCCAGATCAAGTCGTAAAGTGAACATGAAGAACTGCCTTTCACCGTCATGTAAAAGATCCGCCATTATGTCGACCATTTCAAGACTCCACCGTTATCCCATGATTTTTTCGTTCCTCAAATCATCAAACAGTCGGAACCGACATCCAGAAGCCTTGAGATCGCCACAGCCCCCCCCCAACAAGAAGCGCGGAAACTTTTACGCCGCGGTACTTTAAATATCACCCTGAAAGAAGAGGTTCCTATTGATGCAAACATACTTTCGGGCCGCTTCATCCTGACAATTAAGTCAACGGTTGATGGAAGTATGAGGCATAAAGCCCGATTCGTCATCGGCGAGCATCGTGACAACTTGTCATAAACTTCTCGAGCTCCAAGCTCTAGAAGTTTATGTTACACTAGTACCAACTTGGTACGAGTGTAACATAAACTGCATCGGATTGATTGTGGCTGGAGCGTTTAAAAAACTCCAGTCATAATCAATACGCTATTTCTCGACCTTGCGACTGATTTTGCGTTTGATTTCCGGACAAGTGACGTTACCCAAGCTTCAGTCGGCAATCCCACTTTCTCGAGACTTATACCTTCACAATTCACGACTCGAACTTTACGTGGATGCCAATAAATGTTTCCAACGCTTGAAGCAGCTCTGTGGATTATACGAACCAGGAGACCTGTGGTATCATAAGCTCTCTCGAAACCATAAGAACGACTAAGACATAACAACCTCGAAACAGACTACTGATTTAAATACACTACCTTCTGCATCATGGCATACTATCAGTCCATTAAAGTTCGTTCATGGGCAACCTACTTCGATCCGGGGATGCACAACTGAAGAAAGAGGCATCCCGGATCAACCACAAATTTGAAAAATGACGGACGACGAGGCTCTTCCCGTGAAATTCAGATCTTTTAGACTGGAACGTCTCGACAACAAACTTCATCAAACGCAACATCACTATCTAAGAAACTTCAAAGGTTTGGACGCATATGCCGAGTTCATGAAATTCCAGTCGATGAGAATGAACCTTGCATGGCTTTTTCACGCCCCACCGGATTGCATCTACAAAATCAGCATCTTGGCTCAAATTTCAGAGTTGACCTTCAATGGATCACGTCTGTATCTTTCATTCCAAAAATATCCCAAATCCGTGACGGTGTTTTGGAGTACTAATTGGAAAATTATTGGTGAATACAGTTTAGGGGGCTTCGTAGTGTGCCACATAGTACAGCTGCACAGAAATTTCGGTATCTACTTACACTGGCATCTACATACTGTAGAGATACCGCTATCGTCGACGACCGCCGTCGCCGTCTAGAAATTTCTATCCGTACCTGAACTATTGGTACCATGCAAACAGGGCATTATATAAGCGGTTCCTTTCGTCAGAATTCCGTCTCGGTTCTTCTTTCCTCAAGTCATCGCTTGTTTTCCCGCCTCCCGCCCTCGAATATTATTCGCTCATTCAATCAAGTCATAGCTTGTTATGGGTTTAGTTAAGCGTTTTATGGGGTTATTTACGTTATTGGGTAAATTTCTACTAAGTCTTTGGAAATCGAAAATTTTTTGAGCCTCTCCCAGGTCATCCTCCGGAAAATTTATGGGGGGTACAGTAAGGTCTAAGCAAAGGTCTAAGCAAAATCAAAAGGTCTAGCGAAGGTTAGGTCTAGCAAAAATTAGCAAAGGTTAGCAAAGGTAAGCAAAAGTAAGCAAAGGTTAGCAAAGGTTAGCAAAGGTTAGGTCTAAATACTTTATACCCCACGACGATAGACTACGATGTGCGCCTACCAAGCACGCTACAGCAGAAGATGTCACACATCGCTATATAGGGGGATGCTTTCAAATTGTTACCTGTTAGTTTCACATTTCGGTTACTCACAACCCATTCCACGAGAAGGCCGGTAACGTTATGGGTCACGCTCAACGTACACTTGGGCTCCACTTAGCTGCGTTTCACCAACAACTATGCTTTGCGTCTTACGTCCGATGACTCCCCCCTCATCAGTCAATATATCTACTTCGCAATTACGGTGTGAAACGGAAAACTACAAGTTGTAGAATCCTCCGATCATACTCCACAGATATATCAACCTCCGAGCGGGTGCCATCGTCTGAGTTTTGCTACATTCCCTTTAATCTATCATTCTCTTTTAAATCATTTGAACCACTGGATATTTGGCTTATGCTTTTAATAAATATGCGTAAACGTTTCTTTCAAACACATTCACAACCAATATATTTTTTCAGTAGCATGATTCAATTAATTTCCAAATTCCTAAACATTTGGGATTTTTTAGATTACGTTGCGATCGC
>JAULBU010014545.1:0-21738 GCA_032358235.1 Odonthalia washingtoniensis | reverse complement strand
CCACCGACTGATGGGTGTCGCAAAAGTTGCTTGATCAAATGGCATTCGATCCAACGCATCAATCTATAAATTTGATTAAAACTATAGCCCTCCTACAGTACCAACCTCAACTTTTCTTGAGGTATGGTGTTTTCTAGACGTTTCCATTGACCACGACATATCTCGGGAAGTAAACACGCGTTTCGTCCCATTTCTTTCCTACACAAATGTAGAATGAGTCTGATTCTACGAGCTTCTATCATATTTGCATAATGGACACAGACAAAGTAGCTGTGCGTGGCAACTTTTTACTTCAACCTAAATTGAGGTACACAGGGAGTCTTGACACAATAATAAGTATAAAAAACGCGTACAAGATGATGTAGTAGATAGTATGCAGTATATGCGGGTTTGAGCGGACTCGATATTTTCTTTGATTAAAACTTGCCATGTTTTGTTACTCATTGGAGAAGCTCCAAGTGTAATTGATCGTCAAATCAGTCAAGTTGACTCGTATCGAACGGTCGGGAAATCCTCAGCATAGAATTTATAGGGACACAAACAATTGGTTATACTGCCTTAATAAACACGAGTACGTCATTTATATTATATTCAGAGTCATAAAATTTTAGTAGTCTCATGATTAGAGATTTCTACAACAATCGTGATTAAGTGGAATTAACCACCATTATTGAACACTCATTGTTACCAACAAGTGAGGGGTACAATAAATTACGCGGCAGCTTCACCATGTACCGAACAGAAGAATCTGTCCGAACATATAGTGACTTTGCTGCACACGCTTATTAAACTTGCGCGCTCTTCCTACGATGAAAATCAGATATTAAGATGTCAAATACACATAACAGGAAAAATGTGCAAATGATTCTTTCTCTCCATACTATAAAATCTAGTAAGCTGAGAGAAAGAAGAACGAACGAAACCAACCCATTCTACGTTTACCAAAATAAAAATAATCTGCAGCGTAGGAACATCGGGTGACTGTGCCTGAGGCCCAGACACAGTCACCAGATGTTCATAAGCCTATCAGCTAAACTAGCTAACCGACTGGGCAACCATCATCCGGCTATGCGAATCAACATGAAAATGAGAACATGGCGCCAACCGACATAAATAATGTCCAAACGCCCCAGACATTCGTACCAACTGCCCGAACGCCTGTGGACGAAATAGTAGCGTCCATAGACACTACTGATCATGCGACGGCAACCATAGTCTAGATCTTCGACAAAGCATTAACTTATTCATTATGAGCCAAAGAGTGTTTGAGTAAAGGTAGAAAACAACCTTGACCCTCTGTTCTTCATATCATCCACGGTCTAAAGAGATATGTCAATTTATCGACGACTACGCACTGTATTGATGAGAAGAGGAACGCTTTGTCAACCGGCCAACGTGCGATCGAGCGATCACGTAGCAATCAAACTGATACAGAAAATATGGGCAACAAGAGCAACCGAATTAACTTCACGCTACCTTGAAATAAATCAAGAGCTATCAAATAAAAGAAAAGGTATAGAACCAATTAAACCAGCTATTCCAAATCAAAGTACAAACACAATGCTAAATTCACCTCCATTTCCAGCTCCTGCTTTCACATCAATGGCACAAAAAGGCAACTAGGCGTACCAAGAAGCTTTAGTGGAAATGCCGCAATCCAATCTTATCATCAGCAACTTCATCGTCACCATCATCATCAGATGAATAATAATCATCAGAATCAAATTAGGCTCCAGTGCCATATAAATCGACTGAAAATCAATCGGCAATCAGTAATCCCACCAGCAGAAATGCCCGCAGTTCAACTAACAATACCAGAATCACCGTAAATAGCACCAACTGCTAGAACAACAACTGCACAAACAACATTACAGACAAATGATAATCCTAATTCTCAGTAGGTACCACACAATTAACCCATGCCACAATCAGCACATAGAAATCATCAATATTTCAATGATCAACCCCTCGTAAACCAAATTCCAGAGTAATTCAATTACCATCAGGATCCCAATCGAATTAATCAACTTCTAATCCATCCACAGTATCAAAACCCCAACCTAATAAATCAACAGTAATATCAGCAATATCAACAATTCCCGCTAGTCAACTATTACCGCCATCCCCCACAACTTACATCAACAGATGTTCGAACTACAGAAAAAAAATCAGGCACTACAAATAAATCAATCAACGAATCAATTGAAGAATCTAGCTGCAATGGCAGGTGTATCAGCCTTAATTCCAGGAGTTAAATCAACGCAATCAACCACTCATCCACATAGTCAATAGCTGCCTAACCAGAATATCCGCCGCACAAATTCTGAAACTCCGAGACGAACTAGTCTCATATCGGAAGAGCATCTTCTACCATATCAGAGTAGACCAGATACTTTTCAATCCGAGGAAATAAGTACCGAAAATCAACATCCCGATCAAAACAATGATGGATTACTCAATCAGAAATTTATCCATCCCGACAGACGAAAAAAATTTCTCCCCCAACAGAAACATAGAGGAACAAGGCCGTTCAAGACAAAGGGGACTTCGAAATAACAACTTGTTATCTCGAAGCATCCTTTGTGGTCTGTCCTCTTCATCCTCGTCATTATTACCATCATAAGAATTGAATGAGTATGCCATACGCATTAAATTCTTATGATGATAATAATGACGAGGATGAAGAGGATAGTCCTGATAAACGATCGTTCGAAACTGGGTCGACCCAGTTTCGAATCCTTTCAGAAACGCCCGTTTTAACCAAGATATCATGCGCGGTGCGCATGACGTATTGGGTGAAACAGGCGTTCCTGAAAGGATTCGAATATATAATCGCAACAGTAAAAACCATTACCATGGTTATATTAGGGAGGATTGGGTCAAACACCGGGACGATTTCCTCGAGCTAACTGAACACCCCCTCGTTAGTATCGAAATTCGCCTTCGGTTATTGCGATACACGCTAAAAGGTAATGATTTAAGTCGCTACAGAACTTTGTTGAGAAATGGCCTAGAGTAGAGGGAATTGGATGAAACGTTCAGTAAATTCTTTCTAACGGAAGCTCGTCGTGCAAAAACTTTAACGTGCCTTGAATTATTGAAGTTCAAGGATTTGAAGACAGAAGATTCAGCTGATGAAGAAACACTATTGGAACTTGTTAGAAAAATCGAGGAACTAATTCCGCTTTCGGCCTTGCCGGAAAGTGACAAATTGGTAAAACGCAATCATCTCTTCCGAGAGTCCGAGAGACCACAAACTACCAATGGTCGGTGATGAAGAAAGGGAGGTTGAGGATGCCTTACGACTTAATGACGTTATGAGATGAAATGTATGTGTCAATAATTGATTTTGGATCATCAAAATCTGATAAAGCAAGGAAAAACAAGCTGGAAAGAATGGCAAAGTTACAATACGTAGTAGAAGGCAGAGAGAAACAGAAAGAGATGGAATACATATAGCATAATGACAGTTGCTCATCAGGATACTCTTCTGATGAGCTGAGGAGAGCCAACCCAAGGGAAAAGGGGATCAAATTTGCAGGACAGCAACGGTATGATCGACCCAAGCGACGAAATTATAATGTTGATAAGACAGGATACTACAATAATCGGAATCATTACAGTAATTCCTTCAAACCAAAAAATGGGGATCGGTGTTTTAACTGTGATTCGGAGGGACACTATCAGTTCGACTGTAACGAACTGAAGAATGAGGAAAATATCACGATAAACGCGAAAACTGAGGCTAGGGCACATGGATTTAAGAATGGTATTTCATCCGTGCGGTGAATTTATCTCTTCCGGTCTCTCGGTACCTATGAGGCAGTGTATCTGGCAAAGAGAATAATCCTAATAACCATTCCCACACCGGTAACGAATCAGCCTCCGTCTCTAAACATACAGCGTAAAATTAAAGCAGTCTAAATCACGACTGAAGATCAGAAACAACCACTAACTTCGTCAGATTTTAGTTCTAACCAAGACGATATGTTTTATATATCACCGCCCGTCCAGAAAAAGATATAAAAAGTCACACCGTGCACAGCAGGAATGATCATCATGTCCACTTTGCAATGCTGAACCATGAGATACCGTCAGGAATGATACTGTCTGCAGCCACTACCAACAGGCTCACCAAAAAGGAGACCATTCCAAATTCCATGGAAATTGGAATAGTCTCCTTGTTTTGTGCGCCGCGCAGCGGTATAGACGGTGGGACTTCCTCAACTAAAATTCTATTGCAAAAATTCGGGATGTACATGAGTTTAAAAAGGGAAAGGGCTTCTTTCGCATTTGGTGAGATGGTTTATGAAAGCTGTGGCATATTTATTGCGAGACTCCCACTTCTATCAAACTCTTTTTTGGAAATACCAGTGCCAGTGGCCAAGATTGGTATTCCACCTATTATTGGATTTGGACATTTAGAAGACACTAGCTGGTATTAGATTATGATGAGAATGTACTATACTGTAACACGCCGGTTGGCAGTTACAATTATGCTTATCAATAATCATTACTACATAGTCCCTTAGATTAGATCAGTACTGTTTACGAGAAAGGAAATGGAGAAAATGCACCTCCAATTTGCACACTCTCCCTCGGAAAAACTATTTTAAATATTAAATGTTCAGAAACTGACCTCAGTCCATACATACGAGACATGATGAATAAGACCACCCTAGCTTGTGATCTCTGTCAAGAGTTCCACTATCCTCCCTTCCGTTTTAGAGCAGCACTACCTTATTGATTTTTATATAATCGTCTTCAATCAAGAGTCAGCGATGGATTTAACGTGTCTCGCAGGGGATTCCGTGCTGCACATTAGAGAGTTATTGTTTTGGAGTGTGACTTTGAAAATGAGATAAAAAATGATACACGTTTCACCATTTTTGAGGAATCATTTTTTTTAATGAATTTGCCTTTTTGGATTATTGTTTTTACGGAAATTCATGTTTAATTCAGTTACCGTTTACGTTTTGACACATACCGTTTTGAGGAAATTTTGTTTCTCACCAAAAAAAGTTTTTTCTCCTCGGCGAGGAGGAAAAAATTCAAGAAGTAAAGAAATGAGGTAAACCGACTTTACTATTAAGAAAACAAAGCAGTTGTGTATGTCTGACTTACGGAGGGACGGCGGATGTGTGAATTAAGTCCGGGGTTGGGTGGTGTGTGTTTGATTTAAGTTGGGGATGGGACGGCGGGTGTGTAGGTTAAGTGAGGAAGGGGCAGCGAGAGTGTGATATAAGTAGGAGAATAATTTTGTGTTGGTGATAGAAATTGGGTGATATTACGCAGTGTGTTGTGAATGATACTACTTTGCAGTGTGTGGTGAATGACGGGAGTTGAAAAGTGCTCTGAAAGTGGCGGTTAAATGAGTATGTTTTTTTTGCATGTTTCGGTTTTCGAAACAAAGAAAAAAAATACATAGCGGCGATTTATATTCAATAGAAATCGCCGCTATGTATTTTTTTTTCGTAGCCAAGTTGGCTTTTGCAAGTCATTTGAAATTCATTTACTTTGATTTTAAGAAGAGAAATTAGAGAAATGATTTTTCCCATTTATGATTTAGAAATTACAGGTATACGACCTGTCACAAAATTTGCAAGTAATGAAATTATTTTCTGCTACAATAATCCTCTATTGTAGATGTGAATACTGGTTTCCAGAACGCGGTATTTGTGAAAAATAAATCGTCCGAACAACTGTGGGACCATTCCATCCTATGCTGGGAAAGCCTACTTTTCGGATAACCAAACCCGTATCAGGGTTCCTTTCTCAACCGAAAATTTAGTACCGAAGCTCAATTTCAAGGGATTGAACTGCAGTTCTCAGGCATCGAAAGCCATAAATCCATCGAACCGGGCGAAGAATTTCACCATCCTCTTCGGAGAATATACTCAAAACTAAGAGCGGAGCATCCCACAGTGTCAAAATAGTTCGTGTTGCGCTTGGTCATAAATCCAATGAATGAAACTGCGGGACCTTCGGGTCTGTCGCCATCTTTAATCGTGTATGGAATTCCACCATCATTCCAGGTGACCAACCGAAACCTTCCTGAAAAGGGGGAGAGCATGCGAGTGCTGACCTATGCGCAACAAGAGATGGCGTCATTCCATGCAGAAAAAAGGATAAAAGGAGGGCTCTCGTCGAAACTCCCCATGCTACACAGCACATGATTTAAGCAGGGGATTTGGTTAGAGTATACCGGGGAAAATTCTGAGAAATGGGAAGGCCCATTTCAGATAGAAAGATTGAACAAAAGAATAATCTTGGTAACGGATGGGCACATCGCCAAGCCATTTAGTATCTCAGCGGTGATACCAGCCGCAACTAAAGGGAGAGATGGCGATATGAATCACTTTATTCAAACTCACAACATTATTGAAGAAACTCATAGTTACCTGATCGAGATTCTCGAGATGAGAGATGCAAGATGTCAATCAAATGACAGTCGTGAGGAGATGAGACAAGAGATTGACAAGCTCAATCAATGGGGTTTCTTCTCAGTGATGAAGAAATCCTCCCTTCTACCTTCATATAACCTGCTTGGAGACTGATATGTAATGGCAATCAAGAATGCTGACAAATCTGAACAAAAAAACAAGGCTCGATTTGTATTTCAGGACCATCGAGATAAGGAGAAAGAATCCCTTATCCATAACTATCCTAAATTAAGACACAAATCGATGAGAATGGTGCTGGCTGTTGCGGGAATGGGGAGTTTTAATATTTGGACTCAGGACGTTTCGCTAGCATACATACAGAGTACGGGTCTTACTAGGGACGTGTATGTAAAAGATCACAAGCTATTTGGATTAGACGAAGGGCAAGTTATGAAGCTATAGAAACTACTATACGGATTGTCAGAATATAGAGATTATTGGGCTGAGAAATTTAGTTCGCATGTAAACGGAAATGGGAAAAACGACTTAGATATGAAATCAAAGACTGGTGAGTTGTCACTTTACTTTAAGTTGGACAAATATGGAGGACTTGAAGGAATGATAGGACTATATGTAGACGATTCAATAGGAGCAAGGAACAAAGAGTTCCAAGAATTCAGCAAATGCATGGAGCGGAAATTCGACTCTCAACCTCGAATTTCACCGCTGGTGAACTTAGAGGCTGAGAGAAAATGCCAAAGGCAGTGCCTTTGGTATTTGAAAGGATCGAAATTGATCGAGTGGATACGGTGTTTATTACTGGGAAAACCAAATACATCCTCAAATTCAACCAATTACCAACATGTGAAAGCTTCAAAACATTTAAATACTTGAGGAACCAATTGGCTTGGTTAAGTAATTGTCTACCTGATGTAATGGCCGTGGTGAATCTTCTCTCTCAAGTAACAGAAACAATATTTGACCTACCAAATGTCAAATTGGTCACCAAATTGGTAAAACACTTGCAGTCTACTTCCCGTCTCCCGTTCCAGAGTCTAGACGAAGAATCTGTTAGAATGGTGGCCTTTTTGGATGGGAAATTCGCGAACACGGAGAACTTCTAGTCTCAGATTGGATACATATTATTTTAAAAGTTAAACTGGGGAATACCAACTGGATCGATTACTTTAGTCGAAAATAGAGAAGAGTGGTCCGTTCCCTCTTCGACAGTGAAATATTTGCTTTCTCCGACGCTTTGGGCGCTGAAATTATGATAAGGAACTATCTCCATTCCACTCTTGGTCGATATATCTCGCTGACCGTGTTAAATGACTCTGCGTCGCTATTCAACTTCATCACCCAGTCATCAGTTACTACCGAAAAATGATTGATCATCAATGTAAGACAGCCAGACAGACGTACAAGCGTAAAGAGATTACGGAGATTGGGTGGATAAAACGGGAAAGTAATATGGCCGATTCAATGACATAATTAGACCTGTAAAAGTGTCGATTGGATAATCAATGTGATGGCGTTCGTGTGACATCACGACAAAGGGGGTGCGTAAGTTGGCGAGGATAGGTAAGGGTGGTGTAAAGGATATCAAAATGCCAAATGTATTGGCGAGGATAGGTAAGGATAGTGTCAAGGTTATCGCAATGCCAATTAATTTCGACACAGGTTGATGTTGGAAAGATGTGGGATGATGATGATGACGGTAAAGATGGAGGTAAAAGATATTGGAAAGAAGAGGGATGGTGATGACCGTAAATATGGAGGTAAAAAGGTAAAAAGTTGGAAAGAAGAAGGATAATGAGGACTGTAAAGATGGAGGTAAAAGCAGAACATACTTATAATGAGGAATGACCGAAACAGTGTTGAACTGTAACACAAGGTAAATACAGGAAACTGTATTTACACATACAGTTACAAAGCCCGAAAATTGGGCGCACAGAAATTATACTGTACAGGTTACAGTACGCAAAATATTACCCACACAGGTTTGACGCAATAAAGTATATTCACTATACGGAAATGATACTGTGCTGACCTTGTAGCGTCACCAAAGCACATACGACACGACACGTGTATCTGTATCCAATCATAACATCAAACTGTCTTATTAGAGAAATTAATATTTCTATTCCGCTATCGGGAGAACCTATCACACGTGTCACTATCCAAGAATGGGTTTTGTTTTCATTCATATACTTCTCCATCATCAACATGAGTGTCCGAGGAATAAAGTTGGGTTGACATTAACAAAGATAACCAGACACCACCAGTTTCCAACCATTGCACCTATCCCGTCAATACCACCGGTAGATGAGAAACCAGAAACCAACATACACGCACTAGGTTGTCTAAAAGCAACGCTAGGAGTCAAGGTGATCCCCACGCACGACCTCATCACCCCAGCTGCGATTCGAGCTCAAGAGAATACCCAACCGTGCCTTTAATTTAGTAGCCCGTAAAGATTCTTAAATGATCAGGGTCGGCAGACACACGGCCCTCTTCTTTAGACTGCGAAACACTGAATAAACTCAGCATCCGCACCAGTGCATATAACTACTGGCTTACTATTTTATTTGTACCTTTTTCCAAATAAAAAGCCTACAGCTAACGACGTTTTCGACAGAAAGAACCTAATGAGATATATGAACACTGGAAGGCTGGAGTACTCAATCGGGCAAGTCGATATGAAGGAAGGAATTGAAGATATTTGGAACAACCAAACAACGACAAGATGTCCGCTGGTTTTTCGCTGGTTTTCGCGGGAAGTCTTCCACTTCCTTCCTTACGAAAAAAAAGAAAAAAGGGTCGAGTGTGACAACAAATGTGGAATTTAAGGTTTTGATGTATACTGAATTATTAGGTACTATGCTAATAAGTTAGAAAAACATGTACACTATGATGAAGTAGACCTTATAAAGTATACACGGGTTCGAGCGGACTCGATCTCTTTCTTTGATTCCAACTTGTTATGATTATGTACTCATTGGAGAAGCTCCAAGTGTAATTGATCGCCAACTCAATCAAGTTGACTCGTATTGAACGGTCGGTAAATCCTTAGCATAGCATTTATAGGGACACAAACCATTGTTCCCACTGCCTCAATAAAGAAGAGTACTTCACTTATATTATCCTCAGCGTCATAACATTTTAGTAGTCTCATGATCAGAGATTTATACAACAATTTGACATCGTTTTCCAAATGTAGACCAAATTTAATTTTTAAAAATTTTTAAAAATAGGTTTTAATAGATTTAGTATTTATTTCATCGATCAAATGATACTTGAAAACTCTACAGAGGTAATACAACAGACGATATCTTCCCCCATGAAGGCAATGACTTCAATGCAGTTTTTAAATTTGTGGACTTTCTTCTGTCTGTCATTGTCACGATAAGTCCATACACAACATCGCCACGTGAAATTTCCACGACTGCTCTCATAGCACAATAAATAGAACGAAGGGAAAGAAGATAAAAAAATATTCTGCTCCCTCCATTATCATTCTGCATAAGACCACAGGTTATGGGCATACACTAACTACTGAGATTTTCAATAATCTACCCACCACATAATATATAAGCATATAAACATATTACTACTATTATATTCAACCTAATCTTGTGTATTCATAATGAACACCAAACGCCACTCAGATCCTTGTTCAGATACCCACGATTACAACTTTCGACAAGGCCAATCTCGAGCCTTGGCTGTTGGAGATACGATGCGAAGCTGAAACGCTACAAATCACTCAGCTGGTTGAAAACACTAATATAGAAATGATCCAATTCATCTTCAATCTGTTCCTGCTCTCACCAGTGTACTCATAGCTTCATTACCACCTGATATAGTATTTTATTTTATCTCCCCGGCACTCCAATCATCTCCTGCCTAATAATTCGGCATATTAAAAAAATTATGAACATAGAAATGCCACTGATCATGAAAATCTCGAACTACAAGCCTCATAAATTATGATTTCAGATTATGATACATCGGAAGCATATTTAGAAGCACAAAATAAAGTTTGTATGCTCATGACCGCTGCCCGTTATCTAAATATCAAAGACGAATCAGTCACCATAAAATTAATTTTAAAAGGTATGCGTCCATCCCTATTATGCATTTGCCACACCTTTATGGCTTGAAACTATGTCAAATACTACAACCTCACTACGTAAAATGATAAAAACCATTGATACAAACACCATCCGATCTCCAGTAATGCACCACATTACTTAAGTAATGCACCAAATTTCTCCAGCTCAATAACGTCTCCGTAAAACGTAACCTATTCCACGCGTTATAGTTCATCAAAATAGTACTGCAAATTTCATGTAACGACGTATGGAAAAATGTATCACCACTCAGACTACCAATCCAACGAACCCTCCCAGATTAAAATGCCAAGAATAGTTTCGTGAAAAATGGACCATACGTGGAACAACTTACTGCACATAATCATATAAATGTGCAAAAAGAAGTACTCACAGAAGAAAGAACATAAAACATGACATTTATCAATTGTGTTCAAGATGGGAAGACAAAAAAACCAGTTTAGGCTATAAATGATAGAACCGCGCACAACACGTAATATACGATTTCAGGTTCACATATGACCAAGATAGTACCCACAAAAATCCACCACCGACAAAGACGCTTCCACTCCTCTCACTCACACAGATCCATTATAAACCCCTGTATACGTTGGTAACAGTAATGACTCAGAATGTAACAGCCGCTAAAATATTAGACACTATTCTATCAGTCCACGAACTGGAAAACAGCATTAAGTCGTCGACGGCAAAAAAAGCACGGTTATGTTTTACCCCGTAATTGCATTTAGGAATTATCTCTGACCGGCTGCCATCGCTCCAAACTCAAAAAAAATAAATTCTTCCTCTCTTCCTCCCAACTATCCTGTTTCGCCAACCTGTTTACCACATTTTTACAGTGCTGCTTCTCATTAACCAATACATGTAACAAAAACAATACCAAAAAGGAAACAAACAGATAAAAAATCGTCATCACTCCTAAATATTAACGAAAATGACATTTAAAAACGTATCATCACCGGCTTCCCAACTTATGTCGGCAAGCCATCTTCAACCGATATACATTTAGCCCTTCAAAGTTAAGTCAACCACGCACCATTACGGATAATGAGAATATCATTAGGATAATCTCTTTCCCGCCTCCCGCATGTCAAGATACCACGTAAAATATCATCACATGTTTCTCCTGAAATTAGGGAAAAGCCTCATAAGTAAATAACCCTCACATATCCGCTCGAAATCCCCTAGGTGTATCAATTTATAGCAACACAGTCGGACCGATTTCCACTGCTTCGGGAGGTATCAAAAATACGTTGTTACATTTCTTGACTTTGCATCCTGTTATTTAATCGCCCAACCAATCAAATCCCGTTTCAAACTTGCAATGTTTACCTCAGACCATAAATTTAATGCACATTCAACACGGTCGTCATCCCTACCATTTCCATTCATACAATGCATGATATTACACATCTAACATCATTAACTACTTTATTCGCAACAATGGCATTGAAGAAATAAAAATATATCTTTATCACTCAAATCAACTTTCTCACGGAAAGTGTCAATCTACAATAAGAAACGCCGACTGTTGCCACGCCTCCACTGTAACATAGCCCCCAAGTCTTGGGATTTTTCCGTGATTGCTGCCATGTATAAATACAGCCACCACAGTTGTACTTATACGTCGCATAAAGGGGTGGTATATGATATGCTACACAAAAAACAGGTCATACCGCAGCCGTACTTTGGCACCAAAATGAAATTCCCCCACACTGTTCATCCCCTTCGGTGCTTTCGGCACAGTCGTAGACTCAAATCAAACAAAAAGAAAATTGTCGTCCTGCTCCAGACCATCGTGTGTTTTTGCAGAACAATTCAGCAACACAATTTATAATTATTTTCACCGACACCGCTCAGATTTCACCATATAGATCTTCAGATTTTATATCATACAACTCGGCCTTTGACCCAACACGCATACCCGCACACATTCAAACGTTTCATCTCCACTCTACCGCCAATATTATTTTAGACAAAACTCCCGCACTCTGTCCATGAAACAAGTTCAGCATTGTACAGACTCTTTCGACTGGGCTCATGATAATGATGCCGAAATCACACAGATTAATGACGAAGAAGTCATCAAATTGCTATGAAAACCCATGACCTTCCGTCATACTATTCTACCGTCTCTCTGAAGATGACTGAAAAATAGAAAGGGACTCAAAAAGGCACTATTATAAAACGAAAAGTACGCTGCGCCTTACGCGGCAATTTAATGAAACCAAATTTACATTACGACCCTGATCACATTTTAGCATATACTACCGAAAATGCATCCCAACTCATCCTCGCTCCCGTCTGTGCAATAAATCCAGCCTCTAAGACATCTATAAATTACATCATCATTTACGTATGAGCCATACGACTCCAACAAAAGTGTATATGTAAAACAAATCCCCCTTGCTGATGCCATTCTACTAGAGTGCCGTATGTAGTACATTTCCCTGACCAAGCCATTGGCATTTACAACTGAACATATGCGGATCCAAACCAGCATGAAATGATTTTCTGATCGAATTATATCTCCATCTCACAAAAGAAAAATTAATACAATCCCATGCATATCCCTCCCTTTACATCAGGCACAATAATAAGGGACCTATAATCATCTCCATCATGTTTTTTAATAAATGCACCAAATAATCACCTAATAGACTATTCTATTACTCATATTCCTACGAAGTATACAGTAAAAGACCGTGACCAGCATACAAAATTTCTAGGCTGGGCTGACAATTGTCAAATTTGACACTCAAAGTTCTCGAGTTTATTTAAGGAAAAAGATCTCATCAGTAGGGTGATCTCTTGTACATATGGAAGACCCCCTAAACTCCAATTGTCCCTTTATTTAATAATATCACCATTTCTCAACCCACACTAATTAAAAAAATCATCAAAATTGAATGTATTAAATTTATATCCCAGATCTACCCCCCTCCTTTACAAACCATCATTCGCCGATTCCATGAAAGATGAACCTTTAAATCAAAAATCCAAAAAAATTATAAGGCCTGCTCTGGTGACAAAAATATATCACCGAAGGAAAGCGTTTTGACATTGCTTTCGCCACTAGTCCACTTCTTCGATCCATGATAAATCCAACAAAAACACATTTTCAACTTCTGAAACATCTCATCCGTTATCTTAACGCTACAACAAATGAAGGCATCACTTTCAAAAATTCATCCCACAGATTCTCCAAAAGTTCCCCGATTTTGCCTATGCAGAATCATCAGATCGGCATTTTACATCTGGATCCACTAAACTTTCATACTGCACTCCTATTTTGTGGCAATCCAAAAGAAAATCCACAGCAGCACTCAGCGCCTGCAGGTGCTGTGTGAGGCCGAGTACGTTGCAGCTAGTCAAACACTCCATGACACTATTTGACTTTGTCGCCTTCTGTACGAATTCAAACGAACCTAAATGCCTCCTACCACCTTTTCCATGGACAACAATGGGCTCTTGATATACTAAACATTATGACAAGACAAGAAGACGTAAACGAAGACGTAAACACATTGATATTAAATTTCATCACTTTCCACATCATCTCAAAGCGTCAACTGTAAAACTCAATCAAGTCACGACTTCAGAAAAAGTGGCTGACATCCTCACAAAAACTCTTACTCGTCACATACACAACATTTTAATTACAATCATTAAAAGCTCCACATGAAAATAACCTTAAGAACAGGAGAATGTGGGCCTTTTTCCGTTTTCAGTCTCATTTATTTTTTGTTGCTTAAGTCACTATGCCTTTTTCTCTATTAGTTTTCCTTTTCTACTCAGCTTTTATTTCCTTGTGGTACTTTATTCTATCTATCACCGTGACGATTTGTCCAAATCACAACGTGGACACTTGATATTTACGGCACTAATCTCATAGCAGAATATATAGGTCGAAGGGAAAGAAGATAAACACAATCTTCTTTTCCCTTCGTTTTCATTCTACATAAGACCAATCTGTTGTATGCCCCACCGGCACAACCATGTAGCGTCGGGGTATTGTTACAATACTCGCAGACGTCGCCAAAAAGCTTACCAGAATACAGAAAGAATAGTACGCCTCCACAGAGTCATGAACAGTCTCCCAACAGACAATGAAGCATGAAAAGATGAGTACGTCGACCTTGTGATGGGTCTCTTCGACTCATCGAGCGATGAAGATTATAGGCTACATGGTGGTGGATCAATCTCTGGGAAACATCAAAACATTGGACCCCGTTGGTCCGATGGCACTGTACCCAGATTACCTTGCTAGAACTACTTTACTCCGAAAATGTTTCCGGGAAGATTTTGACTAGTGAAGCCCTTATTTGTCCATGTTGTTGATGCCATTACAGACTACGATATCTACTTCAAGAAAAAAAAGTACTGCAGCGGAAGTCTAACGTTTCATCCCATCCACAAAGTTATGGTAGCAATGGGGATACTTCCATATGGATTAGGTGCTGGAAAAGAGACAAGAGACTATGAAAGGAACAAAAAATACGGTAGAAACATTATTATAATGTTTTGATGTCGCGTTTTCTATCTTTGAATCCGAATATCTCCGCCCTCTAAATGTGAAGGAGGAAACATTACTGTTTAAATATGACGAGTGGTTGGAATTTCTGGTACTAGTAGGAAGAATCGATTTCTGGAAATTTCTTTGGAAAAACTGCTCCACCGCGCACCATTGCTGGTTTCAAGGAAAAGAAGGATTTCCGGAAAAACGTTTGAAGCCATTGCTGTATTGACAACGTTTCTCTACAACTACAAATAAATGGACCAATTGCTGATAATTGGGCACGCTCCTTTGTGTTCGATGAGACAAAGTGGTGATAATGATGATCAAATGTATGAAACAGAAGTAATGGTGGTGGTCAAACGAAGGTATGAAGTATGAAAGGAGAAAGGAGAGGGATGATGATGGTAAACGGTATGAATGGACAAAGGACAAAGGAAGGTGATTATACTGTTCAGAAAAAGAAAAAAGACGGTGATGGTACTGTTCAGGTGATGGTCTGAAGGCAAAAGGCCACAGATATGGAGGGACTAAAGCATGTGGAGACATCAACGATGGAAACGATGTGAAGCAACACAGTGAATGAGGTAATAGAATAATTGATGTGATAAAATGAAACATTAAACGCAATTGGCAATAGGGTGGCAGAGTAGGAAAGAAACACGTGTAGAAAATAGAAAATAATGACAGAATACATTAATTAGTCAGTGGGGAGTTGATAACGCGGATGAAGGTGCTCAACGGTGTCGTGTACCGATCGCGCCTGCTGAAATATTTTCAATTACCGGTTTCGGTTACGTCGTTGGCGAGTAACATTTTATTATCAGCGACGAGCGTCGGCCGCTCATATAACTGCGAGCAAGAATAACCGCTTAACAATGTGAGATACCCAAATTTAGGCACTGTAATAACAAATGAGGCGACATTCCATCAAGACGCTGATGGTGGGCCTGTAGCTCAGTCGGCGGTCATAGTGCCGCTGATTGGCGCCATACGATTTCGATTCTTGGCGTCGTCATTTATTATTAATGTTTTATATATTTTGGGGCCGCAACAGCCTTCGCATACATTGCTATGGCATTATCCACATTACGCACCATTCTTCGCATCGCGGGAAATCATCAATAATTCCCCAGTTGGATCAATGAAAACCCGACAAATCTTACACACGTGTTAATACAGTGAGGTATTTTGACGGATTGGGTATTAAACCCAGTGACGACGTGGGAATAAGAGGAAGTAGAAAGAAAGTTACTGATTAATAAACAATACCAAAATCCATCTAAAGTCACTGAATTAAGCTCTGCCGAATCCGTAACAGGAAGAAGTTTCTAACAACGACGTACCCATGAATACAATGGAGAAACCTGCATGTGTAGCAACCTAGTGAAGTGTCGGCGTAATCGTGAGCTTCGGTAGACCGGTCAAGAATCCAGAATTGTCATTGGTTTGAACTTACTACTACCAAACGAACTAAAAGTCCTGCACCACAAACACGAACGTATTAGAAGGGATAGTGTTGAAAACAAGGCAGTATTGCTCTCAGCACAACTTGACTCGATGTAAAAGGGAAATTAAAATACGAGCGGATAGTCGCCGTTACCCGTTAAAGAAGGAATCACTTAGAGAGGGAAACAAAAGATAGGAAACAAGGGGGCTGGAAAGTACATCTAGTGAATAAACCACCTAATCTAGTTACGCTCATAACAAAAGGACATAGGAACAGGAAAACTTCGTAATGACATAAAACGAATAATCAAGTAAATGCGAAAAATAGAAGAAAGGGGGACTTAAAGGAGATAAGGAAGAGGGGACTTGACACTCAATCAGCTCCCGGAGAAGGCGAGATATGTAGCCTCAACAGTTAAACATTTGCTAGTAATATTCAACAATTGTGGAATATTTTTTAAAATATAATGGATCCACAAGTTCAGGATACGAAGAAGTGACAGAAAGAAAATGTACATTCCAGTCTATAAGAATAGCTGGGGTTCCAACTCCAGAAATTGAATACATCCTAAGGAGAATCCTTGGGATGACTTTAATTTCTCCAAAGAAGAATATAAAATTTCCAACGGAATTTGCATTTCAGGAAGATAGACTGACTGAAAATCACAAGGGAAGGACAAAGAATTGAACATAACCTTCAAAAGTCGAAGGAAGATTTATTGATGAAAACAAAACTCAATGAGCTAGAAGAAGGGACTGTAGATAATGAAGAAAGACAAGAAATCGCTGCCCACGAAGTGTTCAGAGTTTTTTCCGGACCACATATATACACCTTTTTAATTCCGCTCCCATCCAGTTCCATACCATCCCTTCCTGTCCATGCATTATATAATCATCCCGCTGGCTATCAGCGGTACCACTGTCAATACTATTTCCAATCGAAAGATGCACCTCAATAACTGGAATATGGGTGAAGAGGTAATCTTATAGTACGCGTTTTGCTACTATGCCTTTTGGCACTTTTTAAGTGTTTTAACCTTCCATTAATGATAGAATTACTGGCGCATTTTCACTCTAAAGAGCCTCCAGCATAGCAATATGAGCGAGGAGACACGTCTCGAACATACACCCGTGGTTTTGATGAGGTATTTCTTGAATATAAGTCCTTATATTTAGGTAACTGAAGTGTAAAGGTCAATAAGTGTTTTTGTCCAGGTGGAAGTAATGCGCCATGCTGACCTCAATCCAATGCTAGACGAAGATGCACCTTCGTCAACTGGTGTATAATCGATGCAGCAAGGTTGTGTGATGCGTTTTCAAGGCCCCTGAAGTTAAGAGCGCCACGAGAGAATTAAAACCATGGATGGGGAGCGGATTGTATGGGTACCAAGACCATAAAATGGACATGGGATATTTTAATTGACGATTCACGTGGAAAACTCACAGAGCTTACATTTTATATCGTGGAAGGCGAATCCCCATGATAATAGGCCTTGCCAAGGTCTATTACATCAGTGATGTAAAGAGATTTGAGGACACCATATATAGAAGGGATCCGCATCGGATAGTGTTTGAAAGGCCAAGTGACACTGCCGAGCGTTCATTCTTCACCTATATATCAAATGATATTGATGAAAACGATCGTATACGATTTGAGATTATACCAAATGCTGGTACATCAATAAGCGTGTTGATGGAGGGTGTTCATAAGCGGAGAAAGGTGGCATTGGTGAAGAAAGTGCACCGTCTGACGCAAGTCAGGTGAGCTGAAGAGGATCTTTGCGGATGCATCAATGTCCTCAACAAAAATTTAGAGGCATGCGACAAGGTCTTCCAAGCGTGTGACATATGCGTATCAAGTGGAAGACCGCGCCATTCAAAGAAGATCTCGCTCCCACAAATTAATGATGAATTTAACGAGGAGGTACAGATGGATTTTGTGGAAGTATACATCAAGGGACAGAGGTATTTTGTTTTAAATATTGTTGATGCAGGAAAGAGATATGGGGAAATAACGATAGCATCATCAAGAAATGCGACAACTATGATGAGTATTGTCTATACCATCATGGGGCGCCGAAATGGATTGGAGTAGACCCGGATTTTTGCAAGCCATTCTTTGAGAGTTTTATTAAGGCACATAGAATAGAACTAAATCCGCGTCCTTCCCGAGCGTCATACAAGAACGGCCACGTTGAACGAAATAATGGTGTATTCAACGCAGTTATTGAAAGAACCGACCGCTAAAACAACTGAGGCGACGCCAGCAACCATCATTTCAAGGGCATCATTCTTGACGAACATGTTCCACGGTAGCTCGAGTCTCAGTTCATTTCAACTTTCCCGGGTACGCCCCGTCTAACCTAGGCATCCCGTCATCTGTCGTCACTATCGATGTACTAGAAGCACATATCGAGATTGTGGCGTTACGCGCATTTCAAAAAGCGATGCGTTTGAAGAATAATAATGTGCATTCCAGGTCGGTATTTAAGAAGGGGGATAGGATCTGGGTGTATTTTAAAATTTCGAAACAAAACGAATGAGTTCGCTGGATTGAGACGTGGGTAATAGAAGCTATGGAGCATGGGGTGAGATGCAGGCGTACAATGAAAGGGTTCGAATGACCTTTGCGTATGTTGAGGGTCACCAGTTCTCTTCACTCTGATCAATCCTCTTCTCCCTGATCCTCCTTCCTTTCCCCAACTGATGGTCTTTCCCGGTCCTTTTCCTTCGTGACACGTGTACCGTTACTTTCTTCCTTATCCTCTCTTTTATTGTCTGTGCGGCTACTCGGGTCTCTGACAAATTAAATCATCCTCGTCGCAAGACGTTGACAAGATTATCCCTTCCCTCTCGTCGTGGTTCACTTGAAGAGTTCCAGGATTTTTATTGGAGCGTGACTGCGCGTAATTGATGCGTCGTCACTTACCGATCCTGGTGTAGCGGTAGGGGACACGGGTCACTGCGAAGAACACTAACAAACCTGTGCTTTGTATAGCGATTAATATTTCTCCTAATCGGCACGGGGGTGACGTCTTTGCCAGACATGTCTTCTCTCGAAGGTAACAGTAGAATGTAGATTTGACCTTGTGGGGTTTGATTTAATGATGATGTTATCTTCTTTATTTCTGTGTCTCCGGACTGTCGTCATCGGGTATCTCATACCTTTCTGGAAGGGCGACCGGAGTTCATACGGTCTTCATACACGTGTAGTTATTATTAGTGTTTGTGACCACTGCCACGTGTAATACTTCGATTGTATTATCCATAAATGTTTAATACTAAGTTAACTAGTTTCTACGTCTCACTGTGATTCACGTGTATTAGTACGTATGATTCCCTCCTGATCCAGTGGTTACTATTAATGTATCATTATGTATCATTATTATTCTTATCCGTTCTATGTATGAGTATAATATCATACTTTTCTCTCCTTAAGATCCTACTCACGTCCCTCCTCATGTTCCTCTTTTGCCTTGGCGTCCCTTCCAGTTCATCGACGCACAAATGTCCATTATCGGTAGATTAACGGCATACGAGGAGCATGTGCGACTATCCCCAAAAGGCAGGTTATCGAAGGAATTATTCAAAACGTCTCTCGAAGAAGAATTATACATGAAAAAACCCGAAACGACGGAGAAGGTTCAGAGATTGTCCAGGAATGTGATATCAGCCTGACTGACAATGATGAAAACCGGAATGAAGTAGTCGGTGGTGTGGTGCAATTAATTATAACACGTGTTAGACAGTTTTGAGCCCAAACGTCGCGCTTACAGTACGCATACCGAATCGTGACTAATTTTACATCCGGTCACGAAAACGTGACATTTGTGTGACGTTAGGTCACTCTCTACACTTTTCCCCGCGTTCGAGTAATTGACCCCTCCGGCACGTATTTTCGATGTCAGTGCACAGTATTCACTGAATTTCTGTTCGACATTTACAGTACGATCTGGCACCTCCCGCTTGGGCGGCAGGTGAATCCTACTTAAGGGGACTTGGTCCTCACATCCATTTTAATTCTAATAAAGACAAGCACCTGTCGAGTATGAACCTAACCCGGAAACTTGCATTTTGTTGCCAAGCACGGAGCTCTTTCGGCTACGGTAAGTCATCAATCTTGCCCGTGCAAGTCGCATCCGCATCGCCTTACGAGCGATGTACCAGACCGGGGGGCCTCGAACGTATCTCTTAAACGTCAAACTCCCACCTCTTGCCAAGCGCGTCATCGTATCATCCGTTGTTCCTCCACCGGTTTATACCCATCTCAATCCACCCCTCCTCTAGGAGGCTGTTCTGGTCATAAGGAGTAATAAACTCCGCGGCTCTCCCGACTCACGTCATCTGATCTATTCAACGGCTGGAAAAATTCGCCGAGCCGCCCCTAATAACGATTCAACCCCTACCTCCCCTACTACTGGTGGACTGCAACGCCTGAGACGAGTTGCTCGGACAGAATGGCATCCGAACACCCTCAAGTGACCACCAGCCCTATCTTTTGAAGTACATTGAACTACATCTGGTCTCCCAAACTAGAATCAGGTGGTGATGGATCAACATTTTACAAAATGAACAAGAAAGGAACGGGCATCCCGAAGCCCAGGTTACGAAAGACACGGTCTGTAACCGGTATGTTGCCTGCGGGTTCATGTAACGCATCACTTGCAGCTTCCAGAGCCGGCTCTGTAGACACCCCCGCACAGCTTGGTGGTCAGTCCCCGCATAAAGAGACCATCCAGCACATTTTCGGTGAGGAATCCACCGACCTACAAAATCAAGTGACAGACCTAAACAAATGTCTGGAAGAGGAGCTTAACAGCAAGCCCGAATTAGAGGAGTAGTTAAAACATCTTCGCGAAGAGCTTACGTCGATCATTAAGCAATCCATCACCAAAAAGATACATTTTCCAACGGAGTCAGTAAAAGATACCGTAAATCTCTTACGTTCGGATGTTAACGCGATATTAGAGCGCAGCTAATTGCAACAACAACACTCGTTTGTCGAGGTTGAACAACAAAATAAGAATCCCATCTCTGGTCAAGAAGACGCACCCCAATGTCTACCCTTACCGTGTCAATGGGTCGCTATGGTACATTGCGATAAATCACGTCCGATGTAAAGAGAATATCGAGCTACCAGATGGCACTGTTCTAACACATCGGCCGAGTCCCAGCGTTTTCCTGATAATGATTCCTCGTCGTCCGAAGAATAAGATGAAACCATGGCCTTCGACCTGGGTGTAATCGATCTATCCGCACC
>JAULBU010014534.1:0-21756 GCA_032358235.1 Odonthalia washingtoniensis | reverse complement strand
TGCTGATTGATGATGTTTGTTGTGGAGGTTGTTCCTTGCAAATGGATATTCGAGATCATCTCACTCGGTGCACATTACACTCACTGCAATTACTTCGGCTAGAAAATTTTGCCTTTGGGGAAATTTTTTGTAAGTTATTTTACGGGTAAACCGTGATACGGAGACCAAATAAATTTCCAACATGTTTCAAAACATTTATACAGTTTTACAGTTTTACCGTCTACCGGTGAAGATGCTCTAATAAGCTAACAGTAAAAAAAGACGCATAATATGCGTCTTTTGTTACTGTTAGCCACACTAGGTGTGCACTCTGACCATTGTCCTATTCTGTCGGCACATGGTTTTCTGGAAATTATCACCCGTGAATAATTAGACCAATTATCGGATTAGTCTGCGAAGGTGGATGGAAAACCAAGCTGGCCTCAGCATATGGTAGGCTAGGAGCGATCATCGATGTCGTGTTATCGGTCGTATTTTGGTATTTAATATCCATCTCCCATTTCTCCTAGTCGCACCAGTAAAGAACTGAAGTTGTTTTCTATGATCAACATTTTTATCTCGACTACCGTTCTTACCAAAACAAGGAGACCCTCGTAGAATACTCAGATTAATTTCTATGCTTGTACTGAAGATGCTGCCGTCCTCGTTGCTATGCCATACTCACAGTGTGACAGAATTTTCCACGCTTATCCTTCGTACGCTGCTGGACTCGTTGCTCCGTGACTGACTTTTCTTCGCTTCTCCTACTGACGCTGCTGCCCTCGTTGCTACTCTTCGATCACCGTCCGACCACCACTACCGTCAAGGTAAACAAAACCGAAAACACCAAGTTGGTGTTTTTCGGTTTTGTTTGTTGTTGTTCGCCCTCTCTCCACTGGGCGCCAAGACCGTCTAGGAATAGAACCAAGTATCTGTTACCCTACTGTGAACGAGGGCCAGAACGCCCGAGCATGAAAACCAGACCGATAGTTTGCACTACATAAGCGAAGCAAGGAGACAAAGTGGAAAGAGAGAGAAGACGATCGAAGCAGGTCGTTTGCACCCAGCGCAAACATGATTCTAGAACAAGATAGCCACCAGTATTTAACTCAAATTTGATGAGTAACAGGCAAAAATTGTCAATTGTCATCACATTTTACAGTGGACAGTGGCATTTTTAGTATGTGCTATGTGCTGCATACCATGGATGGTAAAGTATTTATTCCATGTCATAGTATATGAATTGTATATACCTATCGATTTGTACAAATATGTGTCTATTTCTCTTCTTCCTAACTTTTCTGATGGGCCGATATTGTTATAGCAGATGGTAGATGGATGACCAAATTTCATTCTCCACGACAACTCACTCTTTCCCATGTACCTGTCTTTGAAATGGACACGTGGGTATACAAAAAGCTCGGAGGAACAAATTGACCACAGAATCCGCAGAAATTACCACCCATATCTCACTGTTTTTCTTATCCACAATTCTATACGAGTCGTTTCCGAACTCACAGAACCGTATTAGTCACTCACACCCCCATACCATTGTCCAGCTCCATCTACAGAAGCATACACCGCCACACTGTGACAAGTGCTTTACTGTACAATCATCACTATAACCACTGATTAGCCTTAATTTCAGGTGAGCCGATCATATGTCACAAAATTCGTATCTTTTTATTATCCGTCGAACGTACATTTCTGAATTTTTTTCTCGAGCCAAAAGTTCCATCCGTATTGGCTCGTGCATTCAAGAATGACACACATGTCACTTTATCTCAATTTGTTGAGTTTCACAGATGAAAAATATCCATATATCGGAGTTAATTTCTCACGCTCAAAACGAAGCAGTTCAGTTCTCACACACCGATGGCAATTTAGATTTCATCCAAAATGCACATGTGAGTTTCCCACATCGTCAGATTTCAAATCATATATTTCGTTGTAATATCGGACAAGAATACAGGTTTTCGGAGGGGAAATGTATTGTGCCACTATAAATGCCGGTTACCCAATGAAGTCTTAAGTTAGATAACCTGAAAACGCAAATACTTCAATTTGATACGAAATTTGTGGAAATTTTACAGAAATTGTCTTATCAAATTTATGAAATCGGCTGGGACCCCGACCCCTCAGAGCAGATTTGCTTACATGACACGAACACTCAAATGCATATACACGTTTCGACAAAGTTTATAGTTTTCTCGACATGGATTTAAAACAGTCGACACGAATGTACTGGTTCATAATTAAATTATAATCGCAATTTTTCTTCCCTGTCCAACACGGAAGCTGGATCGCTCAGGAAAACACCTACCGTACCACCTTCGTTACCCTGCCAAAATTGCCTCCATCTCATCCTATGCAGCGGTCTCGGTAAAATCCTCCATCACCTCCTGTACCACCACCGGTACATATACCACCACCGATCCATGAAGCACGTGAATCACCAGGTGCACATGAGTCTGAAATCACCGTCAACCCAACGGATAGTCAACCATCCGGCATATTCTCAAGTGACGTCAATGAATCAATTTTCTTAGAAAGGTTGGTGTGAATCTTCTCCGTGGTATGTACGCTATCATAAGCAACAGATTATTCGTTTATGAACTCATTGATGGATATTGTACCTAAATTTGTCGTAATTCAATTCACTCCTACTGAGGGTGATTTCCGGAGTACAACTGCGAGTACGAGTCAGAGTACGTGTCGTACTGCAACATGTACACTGAAATCAAACATTGTGATTTGATCATTTCATTTGTTACCCACCAAAAGCGGCACCTTTATTTTCAATACGAAAACATGCATCAAATCACAAATCAAAAAAAGTTGATATTTGTTACAGTATCAAATTTTTGTTTTCAAGAACGACCCACTCGGAAACCTCATATACATCGTCAGCAGGAGATAGAAACGGACAGCCAATACAAGATTCCAAAACAAATTGTGCTCATATTTACCTTGAAGATGAACTCATCCATGTTACTAGATATTGCAGCTGAGGACATCGTGGAGGCTGTACGAGATTTTCTCTCTTCCGACAGCGATGGTGAGAAGGAAAAAAGAGGATAGTGACGAGCCGAGTACCCAACACTGATAGGAACAGGATAGAAGGGGACCGACAATTATATTATTATATTAGAACTAATTCAGTAGTTCATCTACTTACGACGGTGGTACATTAAAGAGAAGGTTCAGGGTCACCTGTGGACGCTTTTATAAACTTAAAAGTTCTTTAGAAGCTATTCATTTTCCTCGCAATGTAAAGATTATACAGTGGAATGAGGGCTCAATGGGAATCAAAAATGACAGCTTCCATGAGCACGATAGCGTATGGATGTGCTAGAGATTATTTTGATTAATAACTCAGACTAGGAGCGTCTAAATAGATCAGTGTATAAGGCACTTTGTGACGGCAGTTGTCGATAAGTGTTAAAGTGGTTATTTACGTGCACCAACAGCACAGGATCTCAAGCGTACACTGAAAAGTGCTGCCGAAAAAGTTTCCCCGGTAAGTTGGGTAGCTTGCATTGTTACAGTGGCGATGGTGAAATTTTCACTCAGATGGGATGGACAATTTGAAGGTAAGGAAGGCTACCCTACGATAACATTAGAAGCAATAGCGGACGACACTCTCTGGATTTGGCTTTGATTTTTTTGAAATGTCAAGCTTCTGTAACGACATCAATGTACTAGATGCGTCTCCACTTGTAAAAAATATTGAAAAAGGAAGAAATCCACTTACTTTAGACTATTAAATTTGTGAGCAGATACGGAATATGCCATACTGGTTGGTAGACGGTATATACCCTAAGTGGCGATGATTCTTACCATGTTATTGACCCGTACACAGAAAAGAAGAAACTACTTAATCAAATGCAAGAACAGGGCGCGAAGAACTGGAAAGAAAATTTGGAGTGTTGCAGGCTAAATACAATATACTTTCACGTCCAGGGAGGTTTTGGTATAAACTTGTGATGTACAACTTTGTAAAACGTTGTGTAATACTGCATAATATGTGCGTGGAAGATCGCATATACTATTTTGAAGGTGAAAAAGAAGATATTTTCAAAATGTAACTTCTATAGGGGATGGGAAACAAGTACAGATATGAAGAAATTTGGATCAGCCTGAAAACAAAGAAGTTCAACCTCCCGACACGGTAGCAGATTTGTCAAATAAACAGATCGCTACATAGGTTTGATACAGATGCGAGCTTCGTGTGATAAAATTTGAGGGCAATGATATGCACTTATCGATTCTTTCACGTATTTAATTCAACACCTGTCTGTATTAATACATACAGAGCTTACACTATTTAGCATGAACGAATGCGGAATAGACTGAACTGAATTCGAACTAATATATTTTCCTATCAGTAGAATTTATTGCCCGTGTTGCGGTATCTATACTGGCATAGTTTTGCCAATATAAATATTGCTCCCGGGAGAGCAGGAAAACAAATATTGAAAAAAGACAATATTAACACAGGCACAAGACAACCAGGTCGAATTGAACTTTAGCGAGTTAATGAAAAACAGTGAAACGAGACAAGACCCACACATACCCTAGATTGGATAATCTCAAAGCAAGGAGAAAAAGGCCCCCCGCTCCACAGCACATGATGTGCTGTGGTGTGGAGGCCCTTGCATGATCCCAGCCACTTCCAGATGCGATTTAGATCTGAGGAAGGACAACCATGTACCCTTTGATCCCGATCCGTAAGGTGACTTAATTGGGCTAGGATTCGTAGGTCGATCCGTCATTCTCCTGAATCGCGAAACCGGACCAGTAAAAGACCAGTTGATTAACCACGAAAAAACCCTAACTTTTGCTCCAATAATCCCGTCCACAGTAATAGATCGGCCATCGGCCCGAATCGACAATTCAGGGGAGCAAAGTTCTATTTAATGAACGGAGTACTCATGTAGCAAATTGCGCGACGAGCAATCTACGGGGAAAGTATCCCTAGACTAACGGGTGCATTCGACAAGGTTTGTGCCGGCTATCTAAACTTTTGCAGATGACATAGAGTACATGAATATTCGAAAATTGTTTCTAGACGACTTATAGCAGGTCAAAAGATCGTCTACAAATTAGTCATCTTAAAGGGTATGACGAGGGAGCCGCTCTAAGGGGAGAGCTGTAGTGGGACTAAAAGCTGAAGAATCTTCAGATAGAGAGTGCAGTACATTATTTTATACCGTAGAATACTACCAGAGTCTACGAGGGCACGTTCCCTCTTCAACGCCTTCTGAAGAAGCAAGTTTCAGAACTAGATGGTACCATTCAAGTCAAATTGTTATGTAGCACTTGAAAACAATAATAGATCATTCTGTATTTCCGATGCCTCGTTGCAACAACGTTATAATAAAATCGCTTCTTCTGCCAGCTTAAGCTTCTTATGGGTTCCTTCCGTCTTATTGATAATTATTTTGCTTTCCTACGTCCTACTGGCCACCTAGAAATATATTCAGTCCCCTCTGATTTCTTGTTCCCCCTATACCATTTTTTGAACTTCCATCTGGTGTGATTTTGAGTTGTGGCACGACTTCACCGTTGAATCTACGACAGCAGAATTTCTTACCATATACTTAGGATGATCTTTCAAAACATTCTACGGCATTTAAAATTTGAAGGTCATACCGAAAGCATCAGAAGAAGAGGACATATGGACACCATTAAACAGCCCTGTCGTCATACGAATAATATTTTCTGCATTCACACCTGTCGGTTTCGACCTTTTCACAGCTTTAATACAACCGTTACATTTAATACATTCCTCTTGTAACAATCTGATTCAAGATTTAAGTGGTTATTCTGTACAAGGACCTAATTCTGGAGACGTCACGATATGGACAGCCTCTGTTTTGTCGAAAATCGCATTGGTTCGTTGCTAGTGCCTATTATGGGTCTCCTGAGACTTTAACCAAAACCTATGTCTCCGAAGCGTTATCTTTGGAAGAATAATTGGATCCTCTACAGCTTGTTGCTTCCGGCACATGGCTTGGGCAACTCTCGGCAGGGGGCAGCACAGAAGCACCCACATCAAAGTTTCGGTTGAAGTCGGGGGTGGGTGGCATTGGAGGTGGCGCAGAAAGGGGGAGGTTTCAGCGATACTTTTAGTCTATAATATGCAGAAATGGGAGTGATCAGAGATGCTCGTCGTTGATAACCTACAAAGTTCAAAAGCTAGACATGTAGTTTTTTCTTCTAGAACCTAGAACACCATTTGTTCCCTGCTAAGTGGGTAGAAAATGATTATTTTCAGGTACTATTATCCCAATTTTACACATAGAATTTAGACATTCGCTAAATATTTTTATAACAGTTACCCTGGTGGGAGATTGAAAAAAAATAGCAAATTACAAAATTGATTTTTTTGGTTTTCTCTGATTTGATCAAACCGGTGGGGATGCTCTTAGTATTATGATAACAGGGAATTTTGGATTTCTGGTGGTTAAATTGGGAGTAGCTATTTTTGGCATCGATGTAGCCACATGGCATAACATTTTGACCAATATATGGTAAGAGTTAGGGCCTCAAATCTGGTGGAATTCATGAAAAGGCTCCGTTCTTGCATAATTGTTTTCATGGTCGACAATCAATATAAGAGCACAGTTATTCTTCCCGCTTCCTCGATATGAATTATTAACATTTATGCGTCCCCCCTTTCTAAGAACGCAGACACCTATCCTCTCCCAGAACATGACGAATGCGAGGCAAACGTACATACCCGTCAGCATCACCAATGGAAACGAAACGTCATCGCCACCATTGAGACGCTGCCAATATCGCACGGCGTACGACAAAGTTTTATACCGGTTACCTCCCTGGAAAGTAGCTCGCATCCCGTCACACCGAACCAAATTGATGCATAAAGTGTAACAGGCACAGACAATGCTCCCACACCTCGACTAAAAAAAATGCTAATATCACGGTGACGATCTCCCCCTCCACTACGTGTACAGTGATAGATGAGCTGAGTTCCTCACCGGTAGCACCCCGGGTAGGCGCAAAACATTTGACTATAACGCATATCTAACTCGTATGAGGTGCGTCACCTCTATGGGGACGAATCTCTTTAAACGTGGAAACCCCGATTCCCTATTTTAGGTCCTCAAGGAAACGTTTTTTGAATAAATGGAACCGTCAAATTATAGCATAAGTCTCAGATCTACAAGTAAAACACTGTTGGTCAGTTTCTGCCACCTGAAATAGAAGAAACGTAAGACCTCATTTTCCAACGTTGCTGCGTCACGAATTACATAAGGTACTATCCTTTTCCTTCATCAGTTCCATCACTCTGTAGTATGTGAGTTCATCAAGTATCTAGAATACCTCTGTAGTAGTACAACAGAGGTCGCCAAGATACTAGTAGTACTACATACATCGTCGAGATATTTGATGACCTCATACTACAAACTGATGAAAACGATGAAGTAAAAAGAGCTAAAGAAAACGCTCTCTGGGAAAGGGTGGTGGTATTAGTAGAAAGTGGAAACGATAATAGACACTTCGCTGTGAGAAGGCAGCGAAGTGAGGATGAAGAAATTGTGGATTTGGACGCCATGTAATCGGAGGATGGGGGAAATGAAGGTAACCCCTTAAACTTTAACAGAATAAAGTTAGGCTGAAGAGAACTCGGAAGAAGAGACGAAGCAGAAGATTATGAAGGACCAGCTGGTACGCCAAAATGCGAAGGAGAAAAAGTAGAATAGAAGAAACAACAGAATTGAATTAGAAAATTAAAAGTTGGATGCCGAAAATGAACGGGGTTTAAAATTGTTCGAGACGAACGAGCGTCGTCTCGAATTTGAAAAAAGTAGGTTGGAGTTCTATCTATTTAAAAGAAAAGCCGCAGCGGAGAAACGTTCAAATTAGTCGTTGTTATATCTTTACTTGGAAATCAATTTCGGAAGCAGCGGTGTCAGTTAGAAATTTCGATAAATTCTGACACATGGACTGGGGCAGCCGAAGTAGACACCAAACCGCCCAATAGTGGGGTTTGGCAAACGCCGAACGGTAGATATTTCGGTAAAATTTCGGTACAGTGCAGCAAATCGCATAGCGTACGGGAAAATGGGGAGAGAAAAGTTGGTACAATGGCCATCCTACCGAAACGGTTTTCGGCAGGAAAAGCCATTACAGACCGCCATTTTTTTGGGAAAACTTTTCAAAGAACGATTTTTTTTGGTGTGTCTGTTGGTCGATTACCTTTAAATCTAAACAGAACTTTTTACATTTTTTAAAAATTACCATTTGTTTCACTCATCGGTGGTGATTCAAACAAATTGTGAAATCAAATCATCTGTGTCAACATCGGTAGAAAATCAACAACATGAATGGAACAACTGCAGTGGATCAGACGCAGGTGCAGGGCCAGGAGGTGGCTATGGTGCAGGTTGCAGTGGATTGGATGACGACGAAGGGGCAGGAGGAAGGTGTGGTGCATGATGCAGTGCATCAGGTGGGGAGACGGATGAGATGGACGGGTCTCCATGAAAATGCCAGCATTTGCTTTATGAAAGAGGTTCAAGCACACGGTGTACATGTCGCTGGGAATGGAGATACAATGATTTCATTTACAAAAGAGGCTTCTTCACTTAACATTAACAACATTTTTCGGTGAGAGACGGACTCGAAGCACTGCTGGGATTGATTCCGATTGTTGATTTCGCAATTTAAACGTGAAAACGGAAAGGAATAACGAGCATCCGATATATCGGAAACATTTGGCCCACTCCAACAAATATGCATCGATTTGATAGCTGAAATGGATGACGTGAGACGTGCACGTGATGAAGAAATACAGCTCGAAGTAGACCTTGAAAACGGACTTAACGATGCTGGCGAAAACATACGGCTGTCAGCCATACAGCGCAGTTCGAATAGAAATAATAGTTGTTCTGAATCTGCTTGCGTGGAAGAATCAGATTCAGAAACCCCTCGGAAAAGGGCACGCAATTCTCTTGGTGGAGATGAAATTAATCGAGTCATCATGGCGTTGGAAGACGCAGAAAAGTAGCGCACAGTTATCCAACAGGGGAGAGACGAAAAAGACGGGAACAGGTTTAATTTAGAAAATAGACGCTTCGAATTTGAGAAATAATCCCAATCGAAAAGTATATGAATAGATGAGCGCCGTATTAAACTCGATGAAAGACGTCTATAAATTGAACCAAAAGTGAAGAATCGGTATCACGTGAGCGGCAGGGGATGTTGGCTGTGCAACAAGAAATGTTAACCATGATAAGGGATATGAGGAAATAGTAATCATTCGTTGTTAATGTATTGTAAAAGGGATGGTGCCTCACAGTCAAAGTATTTACTTGTTTGTGAAATATAGAGACATGCTCTAAAATTCCAAAGTATTGCTGCCAAAATATATAATAGCGCCGAAGGCGTGATATGTAGACATAATTTACGAGGCATATCTAGGTGTGTGAAATACTGCTTTATATCTTTATACTCCCATTCAACAGAAACCCTAACTTTCGACATGTATTTGTTAAATTCCATTTGTGCAGGAGTTAACTCCACACCCTGAAAGCCTATCTGTAAGTACGGACGGAGAATATATGCAGAATTGCCGTAAATATAATGTTGAACTCCGTGAATTACTATTTCCCTTGGAAGATCAGATTCAATTCCGGAACTTCGAAAAAGAGTCATATCATGCCTTCTTCCCTCCACAGGCCCTCCAAGTGGAGGATGAATCCGTCTGGCGTAGTAATTGTCTGCATTTCGCCTTTTTTGCGCTATAGGTAACAAGTTGCCCTCTTACTTTAGGTTTGACAATAAAAATATTGGTTCCATCTATGAAACCTATACATTTATCAAGTGGGGCACCACATTTCTGAATCGACGACGAATAAATTCCTGCACGTCTTTGCACGAATTGATCTCGAAAGTTGCAAACGAGACATCCAAAGCAGCCATAGAAATGTTCAAGAATCTCATAAAATATTTCACAAAATATACTTTTGTGCAAGAAAAATTCTTCCTCCAGATCAGTCCATCTGCAGACTGTGCTCAGGCGTTGGCACATCAAACATAAGGATTTGATTAAATCAGTACGATATCGACGGCGTTTCGTTTTATTCATCGACTCAGGCCATGGGATGATACCATTCAGCATAATAATTTCCGCTTTACGGAATCTAAATTTGATCAAACATTTTTCGTCGCTTTAGGATTGTATATCAAATGATCTGTTCGTCATCATAAATTTTCTTTCTCGAAGGAGAACTCGTTCATTTACGGCATCTTGTAGTTTCAGTAGAAAGTAGAGTCAGAAGTTAACTGACAAGTCAGACCTTCGGGACCGTGTGGTATACATTACTGAATTTATCCCACTGGTCACATATTTTTTTCGGTTACGTCGCGGATAAGAATACGCATGTTTGCATTCTTCTTTTCGGTTGTAGGTTGGGAGTGTGTGTTCACACTCCCACCATAAAAAACATTTTCGGTACCTTTAGTAGCTCATCAGCATCACTGTATGATTGAGGAAACAATGACCGAGAAGTGTCAATGTAACAACACTTCTAGGTCATTGTTGCCTCGTACAGAAAATTCAATATTGCCAAAACCATGCTTTAAATTTCGGTTCGGTAAAATTTCGGTACGTGCCTCCTACCGAAATTTGTACCGTTCGCTCTTTCCAGAACCCACTAATGCTTTACAGATATGTTTTAAAGTTCAGTTCATCAGCACTGCAGAAGCAATATATATAAACGAAATATGTACCTGTAGGACGTTTAGTGAACGGGCGAAATCGTTTCTTGTCCACATTTATTTGAAGTTTTTATAGTTCCATTAAACTGCTGCGCGGAAACTACTCATTAGTGTATTAAATGACTGCCGTTATGTTGTTGCAGTGACGAATTCGTACCAAAATTTGATCACTGTTATCATTAAATAGGCCTTTTTGCCAACTACATAGAACTCCTGACCGTTAATATTAAGAAAGCTATGTAAATCCCCATTTAATCCGATATTTCTAAGCACCGTCAAATCATGGTGTCTCCAAACCTCCGGTCTGTAAAGCGCAAATACCAGACCATCCGGCACTGCGGCGATCTGATATATAAAATAGGGCATGCGTTTGTGACAGGAGGAACATGATAGTTAAATTTCATTAATACCACCGGAGCCTTGAATTATAATTTTGAGACAATAGACAAAGCCGACACATTTGTCGAGAGGGGCGTCCTTCTCCTTCACGCGCTCCGCATGTAAAGATTCTCTTTGACTCATGAGTTATTTTTGGAACTTCATAATTAGTTGTACGTGCCTGCGTACAAACTGCTCTATTTATTCCCAGAAAATCTTACTCGTCGCTAAACTTTTCATGCCGAACACTAATTAGAGATCCATCCAGTTGCATGGCGATGAGATTTGATTCAGAATTATACAGAAGGATGTGATTTCATCACATCTATATCCTCTCCGAATAGTTCTTCCGTTTCATAAATGTATTTCAGCCGCTATTTCTGATAGGTCTTGGACTCTGAGTATATTATACTAAAATCATATATTGCTCCACGACTTTGGAGTCAGAAATATATTATATTGATGTTGAACGTGCTTGCACCTATGTCGCTTCTTCCCAAAATTTATGTTTTGATGTTTGTTTTGGCTTCCATATATCGCCGATACAATCGTAATTTCATCGCCATTCTAGTTCTTCCATGCATGGGATCTACCAATGCGTTCAACTACCGATTTATTCTGTCCATCCCTTCCCATGTCACGTAGGACGTTTCAGTAGACATGAAAAAGGAGCATACCGTTAAAATGCGTGCTGGACTTGGGTGTTTTTTAAAAACATTTTTCTCCAATTTTCGTGGTGATCACGGCTTGCATATCCTAAACAATTAACGATTTCGTTAACTACATTCTGATTTCCAAAAGGCTTTCGGCCGAAGACACTTTCTTATTCGTTATTTCCTTTCCATATTTCAAAAGTTTAACCACTACAATCTAGCCACACGCAATTCATCAAAACACCCTAATATCATCGCCGGATATCGAGTAACGTCGGCAATTCGAAGTAATATACTTTGAGATGGGGTCAGTTTGGGCACGATATGGAATGTAAATAGGTCTGTAATTTTTGTAAGATATGTTTTATAATCATTCAATAATTGAAGTTGTTCCAATGGGTTGACCCTGAAATTTCAAATACGTAATTTGATGTGGAATTTTGTGTAAAATGTACGAAAATTGATTGGACACAAATCACCCCAGCAGGCAACAAAGCCCTCAATGATGGCTACTCCACATTGCAAGTTCGTGTACATGGTACCCAAAATGCCTAACTGCTATCCCATATCTCTGCCAGGACTTGTGCCTCCCGTTCATGAAGACGAGATGTATCAATTCAATATGGTGTGGGCGAAAATTCCGCCAAACCCAATGTACATTCTGAGTGGCCTCACACTTTTAAAAACGGGGGTCGCTGTTTGTAGTCAACATTAAAATATGGACTACAAACGGCGTCCTCAGTCCTACATCCTTCCACCGTGAATTGAAGGGAGCAGAGAATCAAGCTCAGCCCATTAATGAAAAATCCTCGGCACGAAAAGCGACCACCGGCGTGACATGAGAAAGGGGGTTCATATTGAAAGACACGCACAAGTTGTTGTATTTCATCTAAAGGAATGTACCCCTGTGCAATGAAGAATTGGATTTGGTATTGGTTAATCAAACAGTGCTATTTGTGGACTTGGTTCGTACAGTAGACGATTTGAAACGAAACTTTTCAAACTTGCACAGGAAGAGAAGTCTAACGCACGACTCGTTGATGCCCGATAACGTGTGCAGTTAAAAGATCATACGATACCTATGAATGAGGGAACGAACTGGGGTGTGGTTCGATAAGTGGAAAACGTCTTCAGGTAGATAATGATGCATATCACCATCCTACTTGCAGTGAAGTGCGAAGATATTACAACATCAAAGATGTCATCTATATCACCAATCGATCTTGAGACAGTTATGGGCCGAGCCGATACCTTGTGGCCTACTGCTCGGAGTTGAACCTACGCACCGAATTTCGTAACCAACAAGACACCCAAACCTCGTCACAGGACAGCACTTTGACGGTAGATCAAGGTTCTCAACAATTTTGCATCATTGGATGTGAAACCTAAATTGATAAGAAATGGCGCGGGACACTTAATATATATAGCATACGATGAGATAGCCCAAGACCGTATACAGCAGGCTGAGAAAACTGATGTGCTCGACCTAAAAGGCCACAAGGACGACAACACAAAAGAGAAATGAGGATATTATCTCAGTCATAGAGGAGGTCACGCCTGCAGAACGCGTCAGGCGAGAGATGGAACTATCAAATGATAAATATTGGTGCCAACGCAGTATTAAAGAGAACCCGTCTGAATATGTCACTAGATTTAATAGTACAGTGGCATACTACGTCAATAAAATTGGGAAATTACGCAGTCAGTAGAGGATGCAATTTGAAATAATGATGTTGTGAAATACCAACTTGACATTCGACACACTAAATGCAGTGACATTTCAGTTGACGACACAGATTAGCTTAAAACCGCTCTAAGCCGCCCGAATAGAGTTAGACGAATAGCATTCCGTAAATTGTTCGTCCTTACAAGGTCTACCATGGTAGTAGTACGTACCGGTGCGGACATTAATAGTGCTGTAAGTATTTCTTCGGAGTCTGTACGAGCCATCATGTTATGTATTTCAGTAGTTGAGAAGTCACAGGAGCAGGCCAATTCAGGTGATACACATCGTTTTCAATTAAAGATGCAGCTACAGTAATCGAACAAGTGGTCGTATCGAAAGATACTACGATTATCATAAAATCGTATCATTCTACTAGGAAATAGAGTTATCGATACTACACCACCCGCTATGAACGCAGACACAGTAATAAAGAATACACGTATTGGTAACTGTAAAATATGAAACGATCAGGGCGACTGGTGGCGTCAGAAACCTAGATGCCGAGAGAAAATGCAACAAAGATGGCGCAAAAGGACGGACTAAATGCAAGGAATAATGACAAACACGGGACGGCTATGGATTCTGGAGGTCTAAGGGATAGATCGGAGAAGGAGGGAAAACGTCAAGAAAATATGCACTCGCTTTTTCAACTAGGAGGCCAATGAAGCTCCCATTAAACCTCAATCAAATTCTAGACGAAGAAGCTCCCACCTTCACAAGTGAGCTAATCAACGCGGCCAGAATATGCATGATCGATGTATATTTTAAATTGGACCCTCCAAGGTCAGAAATTTACATGGATGGGGGACAGAGCGTGCTGGAGCGTGCCCAATTTTAAACTCACGGAATCTTACAGTGTCGGAAGCTCACGGAAAACCAACGATCTTCAGGTTTAACCTTGTAGAGGGGGAGTCCCCTCTAATATTGGGTTTGGATATCAAGCGTTTGGCGAATACAGATAATCTTGCATCCCCACCTTGTATACGATTTAAACGACCACAAGATGCCAACATCCGCGAGTTCTATACGTATATAGAGACCGACAGTGGCGGTAATGACCGGATATGTTTCGAGGTAGTACCATCTGTACGACCAACTGTACACAGCCTTATGACCGCAACTAAAAACGCAAACCTAAATCTGGCTTCATCGTTTTTCGCATGCAACTGAAGATGAAATGAAAGGCCTATCCGACGCGGATCAGTTGACGAATGAGCTTAAATAAGCGTGTGAAAAAGTGTACGACGCATGTGGAATTTGTATTTCGTCAGGACAGCCTAGATCGCGACGGAAAATATCAATATTCCACATTAATACGTCTTCCAATGATAAGATACAAGCATATTTAGCAATTGTAATACGTGGGGACGGATATGAGATATTGAATATAGTAGATACAGGTACTCGATACGGTGAACGCGTCATTTCGTGTAATCACAGTGGTGCTACCATAATAAATTTATTAGAAACTAAATGGATATACTATCATGGTGCACCCTGGCCCGGGCTCAAAAACACCTTGAAAAATTCAGGATCCACACTGAATGTCCCGGGCATCCAGTGCCAATCCTGAATTTTGCAAGGGTTTTTGAGCGCTTTTTATCAGCACACGGGATGGAACTACACCCGTGGCTGTCCCGAATATCATCTAAGAAAGGTAAAGTAGAGGGCAATAACGATGTGATTAAATCCGCTGTCCCGACTTGCTCGTGAGAATACCAAATCAACTGCAGGAACGCTCTTGGCACGAGTGTCCTTTATGACGAACCTATTTCATGGACCCTCCAAGCTCAGTGCCTTTGAGCTAACCAGAAGCTATTCATCATCGATAATAGGGATTCCATCTACAGTGGTACCTAAAGAAATGGTGGACGTACACGTGAAAAACGATGCGAACAGGGCCTTTCAGAAAATATTTCGATCCTGCTGTCCGGCAAATATCAAAATGAGTCACCGGTCCCCAAGGACCCAAGTTTGGGTATTCTACAAACGCTCAAAACAGAATGAGACAGTAAGGTGGATACCTGCGACAGTAGTAGAAGCAGGACCTCATGTGGTCAATTGCTGACTAGTTAGAAAGTACCCTCCCCTCATGGTCGCATATGAGTATATACGTATAGCCCCGAAGGGTGAACTCACTGCCAATCTTCTTGAAAGTTCGTTGGAGGATGTCTTGACTGTACGTAAATTTCCCGACAGAACCTCTGAGGATAAAATTTCATCTATACCTAGCCCTGAAGCTGCTTCACAGGACACAGGATGAGTGGAACCAAGAACGGATGCTAAGCATATGATACCAGATTCCCCTACGACAATTGGAAGGGATACACCCATCTATGTTGTTTTTGGATCAGACACAGAGAATGAGGATAAAATTTTGCCTACAACGCGGAGTATGATTGCAAGTGACACACCGAGATCTCCTGAACGTGATATAGGTCATACTAAGTAGAGAGTCTCCAGATAGGTATATGCTGACATCGGATGAACAAAAGATCCTCGCCGAGATGCATTATGTACTAGGTAACAAGCAGGTTACCCGAAAGAAACTCGGATTCGTACCACCATGGATAGTGGAGAAGTCCATGAGAGCTGAAGTATATTCTAATCGGCCAAAGGCGTACAAAGTAGTCCTGGGGAGCAAAGTCCCACGAATGGAGAACAATATCAGTTCAAAATTCGTTTTTAAAGTGAGGAAAGAGGAGGATGGATCACGTCGTCTGAAAGCCCGTTTATGTCCGCATGGGTACCGTGAACAGATGAAATAGGACGTACGGAAAGACTCAAACATGGTACATATAATCCGCCTCATGCTCAGCCTGGTTGTTATCCTGCGTTTTCGTATCGACGTTATAGACATAAAAGGGGCATACCAGCAGAGTGGGGAAATAAAGCGGATAAAATACGTCAGGTCTCTACCGGGTATTTTAGACACTCGCGGGAGGTTTTGGCTCCTCACTTTACTGCCTTACGGTATCTCATAGGAAGGAAGACAATGGAAGAGAGTTATCGAAGAGTGGCTACTGGGAGAGGCGGGTTTTGAGCGAGTTTTTGGAGTCAGCCAGCTCTTCGTTAAATGAAACCAAGACGGGAAGATTATTATGCTAATAGCTAAGATCACAGATGATATACTTATTGGTGGTAGCCCAAATTTAATACAACGATTTTCTATGCAGATAACAAAGCTTTTCGATGTCAGGAAGGTAATTGTATACGGCGCGGTACACTTAAATGGATATACGCTCTCCCAGTACAACAATGGAAATGTGGAGATGTCGATGCATGACTATATGGCCACGCTCAGACCAATTACTCTAAGCCCTTCCTGACGTAAGCGGTATGAGGAGAGGGCAGACAAGACGGAGATAGAAGCATACAGGACGCTTGCCGATGGTATGATTTGGACAGGCAGTGGTGAACTATCCCAAGCAGCATATGTAGTCTTTGCAGTGCAGCAGAGGATCTCGCAGCTTGGAGTGGGTGATTTGTGTGGGGTAAATGGTATGTTAAAGAAGATGAGAGACTTGAAGCCGATATTATGCTTTTCCAAAGTCTGTAATAATGTTGGGAAAGTACATATACTATCCTTCTCGTATGCAGCATTCAAAATTGGCGCCCATAATCAATATGGTCCGACAGGGATAATAACAGGCCTCGAATTTGCAACAAATAATAACGAGAATATCTACCATCTCGTTGATTGGGCGAGTTAAAAGCAGCGGCACGTGTGTTACAGTTCATATGGAGCCGGGATTTCTGGCCTGTAATTAGGAGGATGACGGCGGGTATAATCTTAACATGGCTCTCCGCTCGCTCAGCTCGGATGGTTCGAAAATACCTCATGCATTGAATGTTGATTCAAAAGGTCTGTATGATATAATAACTACACTACATGAAGGACGTCAGTACAGACTCCGCCAGACAGTACAACGCATCAAAGATTCTTTTGAGGCAGAAGACCTGGATACTTTGCGCTGGATTCAGGGGGTGTCAATATCACCGACGTCCTCACGAAGCGAAATCCCCAGATTCATCGCTTGCTTAATCGAATTCCCTCTACACGAATCCCTATGCTCCCCGATCACCGCAGCTTCTAGCTTAATAGTGAAGAATGGTTATGAGAGACAGAATCAGAGAGTCTATATGAGGAGTCGCCTTAGGGAGTATTTCGGCGAATGGGGTGAGTGTGATAATCTGTAAAGGGTACGGAGTGCAGAATCTTTACTGCAGTTTCCCGGGCCTGGAAATAGGGCACCCTATACGGATTATGTTAGTTTAACATGTGAAGTGACACCTATATTTGACATGAATTTCAAGTTCAAATATAGCCTGTATTAAGTTTATACAGTGGGGCCTAAAGAGCGGGTGCACAGAAAAGTGCTCCCGTAGAGACTGTGTGAGGCCTCGTGAACGTAGTATGGTGTGTCTCTTTAAAGTGCAAAGAAAAGGCACGAAGGAAGGAGAGGACCACACTTGTTGCATAAAACGCGGAAATTAGGAACAGTAAAATCTCTATATAAAGGGTAGTTAACATTGAAGCTATGAGAGAGAGATGGGACTAACGGTGTATGCTGACTTGAAGTGCCCCATCCTACGCTTATTTTCTACCCATGTTCGTGTTTAGCTAATCAAAACCATCCCACACGCAGTGAAGTGCGACAGTATCACAACATCAAAGATGTCATCTACAGCACCAATCAATCCTTCGACAACAGTACGCTATTGTAAATACACTTATCCATCAGGTCAACATCAGTTTTACCAATGGATTTCATCGCACTGTAACTTTCTGTGTGTACTTTCCTCTTCTGTATCAATTGAACATACACTGTATTGTACTTTCCTTTATTTACTCTAATTTGTAAGTCTCGGTCCCTGAATACCTCGAAAAATCTAAAATTCTATATACAGTTCACCTCCCAGTACCTTAATTTCACTTATGAAATAGATATCAACTGCTGAAAATACGTCATAATGACCATGAAAATCTCCAGTCAACTTTTCATAATTTCATTTTCCTGTAAGAAACACATCCTTTTACTTACAGAATTACTTTTAAGTTTGTTGGGAAAGTATGACCGAATAATGTTTACATTCATAGTAACATAACAGAAAAGGACAAAATTGTTTTGGTTTTGCTTGGGATGGATGGTACGAACTTTGTCGGTTATATTTATACATATATAAAAACATGCATAATAAAAAAAGAACATGAATAATAGAAAATCATTGCATAAAAGCATTGTATAAAAGAGTTAAATAATAAAGAAATGCTTTTAAAGAAGGCAAGTGTCAATCTTCAGTTGAATTTCACTCAAACGAGATTTGAGAATATAAATAAATGAATCAATTTGCGGTGGCTTCCGGTATCATTTTTATCTCTCTTCCAACAGTCTCGAACAACGATACAGTTTCTGCAACTTTTTGGCATCACCCAAAGCTAAAATTTCATTGTTGTTATCATTATCAATACAAATATTTACGTGAACTGGTGCTGGCAAAGATTCTAGAATTTTTTCCAGTCCATTGTGAACATGGTCAGTTCTATTTTTCACTCTGGTCTGTTTTGTATTATTATAATTTGCAGTAATGCTCTTGGATTTATCATTTTCCTCTTATCCACTCTCTGTCCTCAATCCATCACCAACTTCTCTTAGAACAATTTCTAATTCGGGGGATATCTTGAAAACACAATGCTTATACGGTAATATTGAAAACCCATCACAAAATTCCTGAAATATGTCAAACTCTCCCTGGTAAGCTTTACTATAATTTTGTTGACTGGCCGTTTATTTTTCAAGTACCCACGTCCAATTAATTTTTAAAATTTCTCCTGTACATTTCTTGGGATGATCACACTGGGCAAAAAAATATTATTTCAAAGGTAACTCCATCTATTATATTCGATAGATCTGGTTCGAAATCGTGGTCATTACAATATTCCTGAAAATCATTGGACCACGGATCAATTTAATCTTTGTCAAGCTCCGCGCGACTTTCCATCTTTCTTTGCATGTTCTAAAAATATGTGTAGTTCCGTGGATCTCCTATAACGTGTATCAATCTAGCAAGTTCATTCTGTACTCACACCTTTTGTCTGGTGCGAACAATATCCAATTTAGAATCTCCTGCCGCGCGAAGAAGCGGAACATTACGTTGAAATTTAACAGCAAGTTGAAGAACTTAGTCCTTCGTTTTCACACCGCTTTCCATCAGGTGATTTACAATCTAATCCTTTCGGCCATTTCTAGACAGTTTTGCTCTTTTCTATGCATGCTTTAGTTGTGTTTTCGTAACTCTTTTTATTTCGCAGATAGTAGAAGTTTATGCAATGCCGGTTGAAATCAATTTTAAAATGTTCGTAGTTGCATTTGTGGATAATGATTGGTCATTTGATTTCTTTGAAGCAATAATTTTAACATTAAATTCTTTCTATGGAAATCTCACCATACATTAATGATATATTATCAAGCTGTTCGCACCAAGATTTCGGTGCGCAAAACCAAGCGTGACATACATGTCACACATTTGTCACAATTGAATTTGTGACAATTTTGCAGTAGTATATTAAGTTTTTTACATTAAATTTATGATACTTAACATAACATTTATTAAAATTAAAAAAAAATCTTTCTTGAAATTTATTCCGCACAGGTGCCAATGCCATCGACTGTAATAACATGTGACGTATGGAAAATTCACAGTATTTTAATAAAACTTTTTACTGCAATTATATGTTAGGCATGATAATCGACTTAATATGCGTAACATTTCAAAACGAAATTTGAGACCAAGTTGAGAACTAAATAATTTCAAATATTAAATATGGTTTACCTATAGGTACAAAAATTTAAATTTCTTTTATTGGTTGGAGCAATGAAGTCAATACGTTCTCATCCTAGAGAATTTTTAACTACTGTATAAATAAACATAGTTCGTACCCCACATGCGTGTCAGAGTAGTTCAGTGGTTAACTCGGGAAAGGATACATTTGGAAGTCGTTTGTTCGACTCTTGTCCACCTCGCTGTAAGAAATCCCTTTTCTGGGACATTGGTAACGACTGTAGTATGGACTATAGTATGGACTATAGTATGTAAAGTTTAGTGGATCAAATGGTTCTGGTCGGAGACTTATATGTGAGAATTTGCATAAAGATAGGGGAGTTAGTTCTTAATTGTTTACACTGTCCCCTGGCCAGTAGACGTTTGTGACACGTAGCGCTTTACTGAACACAGTTGTATACGAAAGCTTAAGCAAATTGGTTAAGAACGTTTTTCCTAGATTTTATCATATTTCCAATAGCTTTGGCCCAATAAAAGTTCTATTATTTGGAACCCGTTATATTACTGAACATAATGAAAATATATTTTTAAAATATAGGTTTTTAAAAAGTAAAAGATTTTAAAAAACTGGAGAAAATTATACAGTAAACTGCTCAAAACCAAACCTTCAAAATTGGGGTGATTTCCATGCGTCACCATCAGTCCAAATACTGTTTGGTCATTCAAGGACCAAATCGGGGTTTTGGGGAAATTATGGAGTAAATCGCTCAAAACCAAACGTTTAAAATTGGGTTGCCTTTCTATGTGTCACCATCAGTCCAAATATCGTTTCTTCATTTTAGGACGGAATGAGAGTTTTAGGGAAATTATACCGTAAACCGGTGGAAGCAAACCATTAAAATTGGGATGCATTTCCATGCGTCACCATCAGTCCAAATACCGTTTTGTCATTTTGACCTCAAATGAGTGTTTTGGGGAAATTATACAGAACACCGCTCAAAATGAAACTTTCGAAATTGAATTGCATTTACATGCGTCACCATCAGTCCAAATACCATTTGCTCATTTGAATCGTTTAAATTTAATTTTTAAATAGCTAAATTAAGAAAGTGAATATTTTCTTGTTAAAAAGAAGTATGTATGAAGAATACTATATTTTATTGCTTAGTACGCTTCACAACTGGTTGTGGTTTTATTGGAAGATGGTTATGTACGGTAGATTTTGAGGAACGCCATTTGTTCTCATTTTGGTACCACCGTGCTATTAAAACGTACTTACAGCCATGACGATATCGAAATCAGGTGTAGCGACGTTGGATTGTAAACATTCTCATTGTAACCTTATCTTGAGTCCTCCGAATGAAGAATTTCATGTTACTATTGAGACTTTTGATAGATGAAGAAACGTCACGGCACTGTATTCCAAATATCTTTATGCTTTTATCATTTGAACATCTCATTGGTCGTTCTAGGGAAATCTTTTGCTCA
>JAULBU010014523.1:0-21756 GCA_032358235.1 Odonthalia washingtoniensis | reverse complement strand
ATGTGGTTGAAATGGAGGTCCTGGAACATAGTATCGGACAGACTTTGGCGACTCCCATATTCCCTTAGTGCGATTTGGTCTACCTGTACGTTGTTTATAAAACATTGCGTAGCTGCGCCAACCCGTGAGGAGTGAGGGGATGAAGTGCGCATGTTGGAGGCTGAAAAAGGATGCGGCTAATCCGAAATCTGTGCGATATGGAGTGTAGGTTAATGCTGGAAAGACAAGACATTTTAGGGTAGGAAGATTGATGAGGAAAAAGACGAGCTCGAATAGATAGGAGGTTTAGTGTAACATGACAAATAAACGTTAGTAACTAGTACTGACCTACGTGGATATAGGTGAGTGATGATGTGCCTGGTTTGTAAGATGCGAGTCGTACGAATACTGGTAGAACAATGTAGTTCCACGTTAAGATGAGACTTTAATGTCTCTTAGTAAGCCAGTAAAACTGAGCGCTATTGCAACGGCGGCTTCATGTTGTCGCTTTTCTGTAAATAGTGTTACGAAGGCGAAAGTGAATTGGGAAGTGAAGAGAGTGGCGGAGATTGGAGTGGTATGCTTTGAACATCCATTTAGATGTCGACGGGTGGGGTTGATGTTCGGTTTCGGCTGGGATGAGACGATGAATATTATTGACACAAGCGCCCCCATTTTTGAACGGTTGAGTGATCGTGGATTAGCGTCGTACTGATCCTGAAAATATTCAGACAGTATGGTATAGGCTGCATGGGGTAAGTGTAGGGGAGGTCGGGGTTGATACGTAAGAACGAGTTGTATGCCGCGTTGTAAATTTTGATCGTTTTGGCTGAAAGGGAAGATCGTGAAAGTTCGTTGACTATCCAATCTTCCTTGCCGGATGGAGGTAGGATTGGTTATATGGCGACTTTTTATAATTTCGTAGGAGCTGGGAAGATTGTTGAAGTAGGGTTGATATTTGCATTCATTTGGCTGGTGGTGGCCAAGTGGTTCATTTGCAGGGAGTATGCTGATTAGAAAAGAAGCAAAAACGTAAACAACAGAGCTGGTGCGGATGGAAGGAAGAGTGGGGAAAAGAAAACGGAAGTGAAGGTGTTCAGGCGGTGCTCGCGCCGGGTGAAGATGGTCGGCGAGGAAGTTGGTTCGGTTAGGTGATCAGTGCCGGCGCGCGGTTTCGGGTTCCGTTTTTGTGCCGCGGTTTATTGTTGTTTAACTGTTTCGTTTAGTGTTTCGATGACCTGGCATATGACTTGTCATTTTTACAGTTTTTTCTCTTTTCTATCGCCACGTGTTCATTATTGTCATTAGTTACAAACGTTCTTTTTGTTCGTCAAAATTTTTAATCTTTTTGCCGTGAAGACAAATTTCTGTCACTTACCGCGCTTCAAAAACGATACGACCAACCTCACAAACCCAATAAAATGATTTCTTAATTTTACTCTCCACCTAGCCTCTTTCCTACGTTCCCAACCAAAAATATCGTCAGAGCGTCCTTTTCTCTCTGTTCCTCCAATGGTACATAAATGATCAGAACAACGGTCAGAAAACATAACAACAATTGCATATATTGGTTAAGATCCAAACATAAATCCTCTTGTCCGTACTGGAGGTCGACCAAAATTTCCAGCAAATGACAATCTAATTATAGGACGCGACGCATGGGAGGAAAAGGCACATGTTGCACGTCAAGGTATAGAAATTGAGACATGTAAGTCAAATTCTAGAAAAAAATATGGCAACTAATGTGACATGAAAGACAGTGCAAGATAGATACAATAGGATTCAAGGTAGACTTGATTCAAATGATAGATGTGAATCAATGATGAGTGGTATATGTTGTGAAGTAGGTGAAATGGAGCAGTTATCGCCACTTACGAAAGAAGAACGAGATGGCATAAATGAAAAACAAAAAGAAAACAGAAGCAGCAAAGGAAGGAGAGAAAGAGAAAGATAGAATTGGATCTAGGTATGTATGATGAAAACAACTCGAGTAAAAACGATAAAATACTGCGGAAGGATAAGGAGACGACGAGTAACCCCAAAGAACGTCAAGATCCAAGAAAATAAAGACATTGGAAATAGAAGATGATTTTGACAGTATTATGAAGAGTTTTTGTAAAACACTACATGAAAGTTAAGCAAATCGAGTTGAAGTTGAGCGTGAGAGGTTGTCTATAGAAAAACTTCAAATGGAACAACAGGATCGAATCAGAATATAAGAGGCGGAATAAAGGTGTTGAGAAGTTACAGAAGCTCGTACACAGGACATGGAACGTTTAAAGTTAATTATGAGCATAGTTAGAGGAAATAATTTGAACAAGTAAATAATTGAACCATACCAGGGTAGAACTTGAAATCCAATCGATGCAAAATTATTTCCCAATAAAAGAGTTTTATTAACAGAAATTCATAGTAGTATTGATATCCGAAAAATCGCCGGTCTCGTGGCATCCACACACCGGACCCGCATTTGGAGACATCGCCCCCAAACCCTCCCTAGCACTTCTTTGTTCTATGTATTAGGATATATTCAGTGGTTTTCAATCGAAGTACTGGGATATCTGGTTGCGTTACTACCGCAGTAAAAGAAGTAGAGAGTTGTAGAAAAAACATCTGAAATTGTGCAAAAGTAATGCGACATTGTACAAGGCACACACAGGTCCTTCTATTATACGAAGATTTCTTTTAAATTCCATCATCGTCCAATAAAATTTCACCTCCTTAAACACCCACTCAACTGTTATACGAGGCCTGTACATCGACGAATTAAATGCGTGTTGATAAGGATTTAAATTTGAGCCCTGAAAAGGAATATCCAAGTACCATCATTGGATATACACTATTCCGTATAGACAATACTTCCTTCCACTGTTTTCCAAAGCTATTGCGAGCTGTTCTTTGACATTGGAACGTGCATATAATTTCCACTCATACCTTCTACCTTCCTTGGATCTAAATGTATGAATGAATAATCCGTCTGGTATTTTTATGGATTGATTTGTAATATAATACTTTCTCTTATGTTCATTGTACACAAATGATTGAATCTGATTAGCATCTGGTATTGCTATACCCAACACAGTTCCATCTATAAATCCCACTCAATCTTCCAGCGTATCACATTTGTCTTTTACAGCCTTATCATAGTAATCTAATCTATTTTTAAAGAATTATGAATTTATGTATCTACTTGTTAAACTCCATCTTAAATCTAAAAAGTTCATGTCTCCCAAAATATTTCTGAGAGATGATTGCTGTGTTTTTCAAACAATGTTTCAATGTATGACGACAAGCCACAAAGAGTTGCAACCCTTCTTAGTAAAATATTTGTTGACAATAGACTGCTTGTAGAGTATCTGTTCAGAGTCGTATGCGTTAGTGCATCGCTCCAGTCAATGGCATTCGACATGTTTATTACACGACGTTTTGTGAAACTATATTGGAGTAAACGTTGTTTGTCACACATTTTGTTGAAGTTGAATCTGAATTCAGTTTGGAATAAGTGCATTACCCTACTTTTCTGTCGCAGTTAATCGTACACACTGTGGTTATATTTTTGTGCTACCTAAAGCATGATTGACATTGGATGTGCGTTATTAGAATATTAATGAATATAGATTCCCATATCTTTTCCTTGGTCAAAGTTCTGTCATTCGTATATTTCTTAAGCGTCCCGCCCATTTTCATGCACAACCGTAATACTCATGATAATGTTCATGCAATACGCTTTTATCATTTGTGAAAATCCATTTCCGCAATCATACGAAAAGTGAATTCAAACACGTGTACACGAATTGCAGTTCAGAATAATTGCAGAATGTTTTGCGGCGTAAACCTTGTACTGTCGCAGCCATTACTATTTACGTCGGATATCGTATGAAACAGCTCAGGTTTCAGAAATTACGAGAAAAGTTTACCCAATTTAATTATATTTTGAGTTGAGAATCGAGTTTATAATCGATTAGATTTTAATCTAATACACGAACGAGTTATATATTAAATGTTTAACGTGTCACTACCCTGTCAGTATTTGTATGCATTTTGGACAAGTTTTATTAATAGAATTACGATGAAGCCCGTTTAGAATTGATTAGCTTGTGTTTTTTCTGATATAAGAAAATCTTTACTTTTACTAGTGGTCGTTGTAGCAATAATATATCACTCACCACACATTTCTATTTTTGTTCAGTTTAATACTATTAGTCAGGACTATTAGTCTTGACCGATCACATATATTTTAACCAATTAAGATTCCCTATAGCTCTATCAACTAAGTAGAGACTTAGTAGAACACAAGTAAACCAAAAACAACACCCAATATAACGGATGACGGAGGACATCACGAGAGATAGACAGTTATGTATTAGGGAGTTTAAGACGGTTTTAGCCAGGCCAGGATTTTCAAATGTGGGCGTTGAAATTTTACAACCAAATAGTGGAGAAGGATCTTCACCATTATTTCCCATACGACAAGAAAACTACTAAATTGTGCAATTTAATGAATGATGAGAGGAAAGAAGAGATAATGGATCAGACTGGTAAATAAAAGAAGATGCTGGAAACAAAGTATATGGAGGAGGATATATTAGAAGGTACACCACTCACAACAATAAGTGTATGCGGCAAATTAGTGTATGTACATAATTAGTGTCACATACATTAAATATGGTAATCCAATATTGACTCGAATCATCAATAGTGTGTGTGACTCTAATATAGTGCGATACACAAATTAGTGTCACAGATTAAGTCAAGTCGTATGAAATTTCTAATTTCATTTTCAATTCAATATTTCTAATTTCTAATTTCAATCACAAAATCTGTGACTGTACATTAGAAAAATTTGAATTTGAAAATTTGAATTTAAATTAAATTTAAATTTCAAATATTAATGTACCGTTCCATTCAAAGGTGTTAAAACAGAAGCGGAAGAGAAAAACGTTTAACATTTCCACTGGTTTTTGTCGATATCGTCACATATATTTGTCTTCACGCCTAAAGGTCGACTCATTCAAATTATTTGGTCGGTGCCATATTTCTCATCCAAGCGTAAGTTCAAATCAGAACAATGACTTCTCATATTTTCCCGCCCAATACAGATAACACGACAACAGATCGAACACCACCGAGGGAATCTTCTTTACGCGGTTCGAGAAGTTCATCCCGTTTGGCATAAAATGTCCTGACAAAGCCACAGAGGTATGAAATTGCACAGTGGATGCAAAACCTAGTAGCTATTGGAGGAATCTCACAAATACCGAGCAAGGTCATAGCTGTTTTCCCACAATTACTTCGCGGATCGAGTAATGCTAACCTGACACGAGCATTGAGGTACTTCTGAGGTCGTGAGAAGACAGTGGCAAACTACAAGCCGAATGGTAAACGCTCCAACGGAATATATTCTTACCGTCCTACGAAAGCGGGTATGGTAGTAAGAATTGAAAAGGCCGAAAAAGTCAGGGGACGAAAGAGATCAGTAAGGGTTTCTGTACTTTATGGGAAAGCTGCTGCATGATTTCCAATGTTTGAGATGTGCTGGCCTTAAGTTCAACATGAAATTGCTACGAACGCTTACACTTAGATTGATAGAAGAAAGTGAAAGTGAATCCTTCAACAATTCTTTATGTGATCCTCAAAGTGGTCGATTAATTAAGACTCATGTGGCGTCAAGGTGGATTCAGGCTTTTATGCAGTCTAACGGGGTGGTATGTCGTGCGCAAACTGTAAAGATGTCCGTTTGTAATTCCAAGCAAGAGATGATAGATCGAGAGGTCGCCCATCGCCTTGAGACTGTTTGTCGTGACTTTGAAAGTGGGAAGTTGAGGGAGGAGAATGTGTTCAATGCAGACGAAACTCATTTCGTAATTGACCAGCATGACGGTCGAACAATGGATATGAAATGTGATAGTGATGTTAAATTTGCCGAAGTAGTGAGTGGAAATGATGGTATGACTATGATGGTATTGCTTGGAGGCTGTCCTAACTCCCACATTTTAATGCCTATGGTGATATTCCAAAATCCATTCTGCTCGTACCCTATCCGTGGAGTTGCGGACGACGTGCTCGGTGTCTGCTATAGAACTGGTATCAAGGGATGGATGGATCGACGTGTCTTTGCAGAGTGGCTGTCAGAGATAAGAATTTTCAAGAAGCTTCCTCATTTCCTCATGATCAAATACGTGTTATATTTGTAACGGAAGAAGTAAAGAAAGCCCTCAAAAAGAGCAACACAGAAATTTGGTTTCTACCTGAAAATGCGACAGACTGTTGCCAGCCAGCGGACTCGTTTATTATTCAAAAACTGAAATCAACTTGGCGGGAAAGGTGGGACGATAAGAGGATGAGTATTGTGACTGCGGAAGAGTGGACAGACTGGAAGAAGGGCTAAGGGAAGCTTCTAAATCCAGGTAAAAGATTCTTTTTACAGCTGGCGGCTCAAAGTGTGCGGGAACTTGATTCGCTACGGGATAAGAACGGCGTTCTCTACTCTCGTAAGGCAATGATACGCTGTGGACTGGGACTTAATTTGAATGGCCGATGGGAGGTCCAGCAGTTGTTTCCACATTTGCAGGAAATTGTGAGGAAGTACAAAGACAACTTTTAAGGAATGTCTGTGACTGATAGCATGGATCTGGGGATGGGCAGGTCACACAGTCTGACTCGAATTAAAAAAAAATGGTTTTGAGGACTGTATTCAAATACATTAATTATGTATTGTTGCATTTTTTCGGGTCACTAATTCAATTAGTGACACAAAAAAATGAACAAATATGGTGTCAATTCCAAGTTGGAATTAACACCATATTAGTGTATATTCTAAATTAGTGTCAGTGGCACTATATTGTGTAATGGCGATCAAAATACTATGTTTCTAATTACTGTAAGTGAAACTAATTATTGTGAGCGGTGTAGCTATATAGTAGGTGTCTACAACCATCAACAATGACGATACTGGGATCATATGACTACAGTAATGACGTTGATACCCTATGGAAAGCTTTGATATCGAAATGTAAGTCTACTGATGAACACTCACTGAGACAGGTACACCAGAAGCTTATCAACATCAAAATTCCTACAACAGAGAGCCTATTTACCTATCAAGGAAGGGAATTAAGTCTACTGATAAAACTAGATGGTACAACATTTGAAGTCACTGATGCACATAGGTGGGGAATATTTTCAAAAACACTACCAGGCATATACCGCCCTATTGTAAGGATAATCGACATGACAATGGACAAGGAACATTATCAGTGTTACCTTGCCAAGATACAACAGTTAGCAGGAGAGGATATAGGGAACAATACTGTGTCAATGAAATACCGAAGAAGATATTCACAATCTTCGGCAGCATTGAATATAAACCACAATAAAAATTTCAAGAACAACAGTAAAAATAATTCAAATGCCAGAAATTAGAAGTTCAAGAGCAATTTCAATTGATGTGGAAATAGTGGATACAAAAGTGTAGACTGTACATTAGAAAAAAGAGACGAGGTAAACCAAGAGTCAAAAATGATGGCGGGAAACAAGATATGTTGCCAAAGGAATGACGAATTCGCATTAATGGCAATTCAACATGAACCTACATCCGAGAATTGGATCATTCATTCAGGGTACAGTAATCATTACACAAATACCAAGAAGCATATAAAACATTGCAGGAATTAAGAGGGTATAGTGTAGACAGAAGAATAACAATGCCTCTCAATTAAGGAAAAAGGAATTCACGACAAATTTGGAGCTGTGAAATTTGTTCCAAAAAATTGGGCGAAACCTTTTATCTGTTGACCAACTGAGGCTGAATACAGATGTAAAAGGTGTATTTGAAAAGGGAGAATGTAAGGTGTAAACAGAAAAAAGTTAATTACAGAGGGGAAAAAGGAACTGATAATTTTTTTCGTATAAGGGAAACATCAGCATTTTTAGCAGTTACAAAATAGCAAACGGAAGTGAAGAATCAAGAATCAAGTGATTCGGAAGATGAAGCATATATATTGCCAAAAACATTGTTCGAATGGCATTACAGCCTTGGTCATTTTTTCAAAAGTGGATTATGCCATTAGTTAGACTTGAAAAAGTTGAAATAAGAAAGGATGACTCCATTCGCAAAACCCAATGCATTGGCTGTGAGCAGGGAACAGCTCATGCACGCGGTTTCAACAAGAATTTGAAGGAAGAGAAGGTCAAAAGTACCAGAACAGGTGCACTTGTTTACTCCGATGATTCCGTGCCATTTTATGTACCTGGAATGGATAGTGAGTTGTATTTCCAAACATTTATTGATGACTTCACTCATCTCATTGCCAAATTCTTAATGAAAAATAATTCACAGACGCTCAGTGATATAGAACGTTATACGGCATGGATGAAAGCTAGAGGTTTTGGTGTTCAAACACTACGCACGGATCAAGGTCATCTGTGTATTCAGAAAAGAAAGTAGGCTTGAAAACGGTGCATATACCAATTTATTCAATGAGGAAACTGCATAAATGGGGCCTCATTGGGTATATGGGTACTTGAAATCCGTACAGAACTACGTACTTGCAGTTTGTGCCGAAAATATGCCTTCAATCAAAATTTAGAACGGTATGGGCCAAAACATTTAAATGCATTAAATGTTTTGGGAAACGGAGACGAACGGAAGGCGACATTGAAATAAATAAATGAGAAAATTTTGCACAAAATATAAAAGATAAAATGTAATTAAATTTGCGAAGCAGGAAATTGGTATGCCTTGGAATGTACGACTGCCCCCCCATCTGGTATGGATAAAATTTCACGAAGTCGAAAAAGATAAGGTGAAAATGGCAAATACTATGTCACAATTTTCTTCATTTTTAACTTCAAAGTTAAAAAAATAAGATATAAAATTGTCACAGAAGAGTTTAACGGTATTGTCATATTTTCGAATCTTTGTTTTAAACCAGGTGCTGAAGTATGTATAATATTTTAGTCGATAGAGGAGAAACTATATAGATTTTTCACATAAAATTTACTTTTTGAGATAATGAACTTGTGAAGAGATATCAATTTGTCTCGGGTGTTAAACAAGATGTTTCGCATAATTACTAAAGTAAGTTGAACCATAATGCCAGCATAGTTCTTCTAAACAAGCGATGTTCTTTTTCAGAACAATAGCTAAAAAGTTATGGCTGGAATATTCTGACGAATTTTCAGGACGTTTGATTACTTTCCATGACACATTCAAGATTCGTAGATCTATCTCGCCATTCTTCGCAATCTATTTTTACGTATCACCAGGTAGATAGCGGCTGTAGTTTATGTTATACATAACGCAGAAAGAACCTGGAACAACCCAAGCATAACGTTTTTTACCATTTTTTTCTGCTACTTTTTCATCAAGATCTGCCACCCATGTGTTGAAAGTATCGACATTTACCTCCAGTAGTCCTTCACCGCTTTTTATTGCTATTTGGCGTTTCTTAGACAAGTCTGTGTAAAAGAATGTACCATAGTAAAAACAATAGGGTTATTAGGACCAAACAATCTTTTCGAGAAAACTCCCATACCGGCGCTTGGATGATTCATTATTGGACGGAGAATGGATACGCAAAGGACTCCCGCCTCGAAGTGCAAGCATTCTCCTAGATTCTAAAGAATAGAACATCAAACCATACTTACGGGTCTATCTAGACATTGGAATGTCCTTGTACCTTCTGAATATAGTTAAGTCGTTGTTAATTGTTACATCTAGTGCAAAAGCAATTTATAAATTATCTGAACAAGTGGAAGCACAGGAGGTGTCAACCATAATTCTTCGTCTTTTTTGAAATTATTACATCAATTGTTGTAAAAAAGGTCTGAAACTACCATCACCGTCTCATCTCCTGTCAAGTTCGACTTTACATTAAGCAGCTGTCGTGCATAAACTTTCACCAGATACGGTTCGGAAACTTTATCACACTATGACCATTACACAACCAACTAAAATGCCGATGATTTGGAGCCATTAAACATGCCTTAGCAGTTGAGAATGTCCCAGCACATAAATCCATCACGAGATTCCCTGACTTCGAAAAAGTTGTGACCAAATCCATCATCCATGAAATATTTTCCTGCTTCATTCCAACTATCGGCTTTCTTCCTCTTAAAACCCGTGTTATATCCGGTGCAGTGAATATAACCTCTATATGGCGTAGACGTGGTATGTTTTTTTTACAATTTTCAACTACTGGTGATTAGTACGGATATCTCCAACATTACTATAATAAATTATGGTCATGAAATCCATAGCATCATTTCCCTTTTTGCAGAAGTGACTTACTTTCTCTATCACCGAAGTATGTGTGGTATTTCTTATTCGTGGTAAAAGTTTTTCGTCCTAGGCGCTTTAACTGACGTTAAAGGTAGAATTTTCACTGAAAAAACATTGTAATTCTATGTGCTAGTGGTTGCATTCTCGGCGTCCTTCTTTATTGCCCTTTTATTCCCATAATCATCATCATCATCATCATCGTCATCATCATCACCAGAATAGCTGTCATCGTTGTTTCCATTGTCACCTGGACTGTCATAATATTCATCATAGCTGTCTTCCTCCGTCTGCAAGTATTTATACCAATGGAGAAATTTGAGAGAGCTGAAAAACATATGTACATGGGAACCTGGTTACATGAAATTTTTCATCAAGGTAACCATATAGTTCATGCCGTTGCCAACGACATGATTGTTTTGACTACAGTGTAGTCAAAACAATCGTGTTAAGAACTATTCTGACCCTGAGCTCTTCTTGAATTGTGCGGGGATCCGTTAATACCACATTACCTTTACCATCAATTGTGATTCCGACATCTGTGGAATGAGCTTCCAACAAACTGTCGAATGGTACATCGTAAATATTGCAAACAGACACCATATTGTTTTCAACTTTTCCATTTCATCTACACCAGATGCTCCTAAACCTAAAGAAAAAGCGACCAAAACGGTAACAGTGCGTGAGATATGTCAGAATCTTCTTAAATATGTATGTTTGTCTGTGTTGTTGAAGATGTTGCCTTAGTATTTTGGCTAGGCTGGGCAGACTTCCTCTTTTTGCGTGATGTGGATATAACTGTTACATACTGGATGTACGTTTGCTCATGGAGTGGCTATCAGGGTCCGCAAGTTTGACGTTGAACAATGCGAAGAGGTGGATATGTAAAGACGCTACAATCTCGGGGAACGATCTAAGCTAGCTATTTGATCACCGCGGATGGCGGGAAAGTATGCTCCGTTCTGATTGGTTGGACATAAATTTGGTCGAGCTAATCCAGTACTCGTATTGGTCAGGTTAAATCCGCGGTGAATGAGATCGCGGTGTAGTCCCTATCCATGTGGCAATTACGAGGCTTTGCGGGATTTGGAACGTGGGCACACGAGGCATCTGATCAGTCCTATTGGCAGCTGACGACAATTCGGGCGCTCATCAATAGGGCAGGGAATTTCCTTGCTCTTCGCACTGGTTGTTAACCAGTCGCAGTCGTGTGTAGATGGGTACTTCTCCCTTCCGGTTGAACGGCCTTTCGTAGTAAGGTAAACGTGGGTGGGTTTAACTAAATATTCATAAACTGTCAAAAATTGGTCTAGAGTTTACATTCTCCTTTTGGAATGTGCCATTATATACGATAGACGGTTCACCCAGTGCCGGTGTGTACACGACGCTGGTCCACCGCCGCCGTTGAAATTGACCCGTTCTGTATGTGAGGATCATACTGTAAACTCTATTACGATAAAACTGCTACTGGAATTAATCATGACGTCAATGGTCAACAACAATAAGGTCGGTGGGCTGTGCACATAATAGAGTCGCCATAAGTCACACTTGAATAGGGCAGCATACTGTATGTTAGATATAGTAAGTGAGAATTATTATTCCTTCTGACACGTTTTCCAGGTTGTAACTTTCCTCCTATTCTATGTGCACATTTTGTTTCCTTTTCCGGTTTTTACTTCATGTACTCAATTAAGCACTTCATCAATAACTACAAAATATTCCTGATATTTCTGGCATTTTTCATATTTCTCCGCAATACCATTTCCAGATAAAAGTGAAATTTTTTTGATTATGAGTTGTCCCTCCGTCCTCGCCATTGTTAATGTGAGTAATGAAACCATACTTCAAGAAGTCATCTACAGAACCTATTTTCAAATTTAATTCATTGCTTTCCTCACCAATACGCACAGTTGTGTCCACAATTTTCCGTATTGTATTTATATTTGTGTATACTAGACTAGAAAGAACGTAGTCAATAAATTCTTTCTTTTTACCTCGCCCTTTGCTAAATATGATACTACATACATAAAAACTGTTCCCCCGATACGTTCTGTATCCTACCCTATCCCTATTACTATATTATAATTCCTCCAAATACTTTCTGCAGACAATTTCGCAAAATCCATGGTAGTCTCACATACTTTCCATTACTTTTCAACAGAAGTTCTCCCCAAGACAACAACTAAGCGTTATCTGTACAAAATATGAATTTCACATCTTCCTTAATTATTTCGTCGGAGAAACGTTGTCGCAATTTCTGTTTCCATACTATGTTTCCAGTTGTAATTATATACATACAACCATCCCTGTACTTATTTATAGGTTGTGATGCACCACCTATAATAATATTTTTTGGGTACGATTCGTCCAAAATTACCATCATGGTCATCATTACCGTCAATAGCCACAGCTATTTCGAGGTTAATCCCCATATGTACTGCTTTCCACAATTTGATTATTTATATTACCACGTTCCGGGGAGATGTATACACTGAAAGTTTCGCTTTTGTCCTCATATACCTTCTCCTCCGTTTCCATTTCTTCAATTTCTAACATATCCACATGTCTTCGTTCGCACTCAATCACGCGATGTACCGGCATACGGTCATATAAGACAGCCAGTAGAACTCCTTTCTCAGTGGATTCTTTTTTTGCTATTTTAAAGCCCTTATAATACCCTCCACAATGTGACTAGCCTGAATTCTATATTTAACATACAGCTTGTAGAGTCCCTCACTGTCCTGTAGAAACAGAACTTGAGCAAAATGTCTTCAGACATTTGTCTATTGCACAAAATAATTTTTTATCATAATTTGAATGACAACCCGTCAATGTCTTCGAGGCTGAAAACTTCAATTGGTACTTATTGAAAGGTGAATCATGTAATCTGAAGCTTTGCAAAAATTCTTCTCGAGCTCCCGAGAATGATCGTAAACCAACCTGTTAATTTGTGGCAATGTCGTTGGCATTAACGGATTGGTCATCGTCGTTGTCAGTTCCATTACATTTTATTGCATCTATTTTGCACGACAGATTAACGTTGAGGTAGACAGACGGTGACAATGTTAATATTACATATCATGAATCAATTTTGTCGTTACAAAGATACCAAGACAAAACTTTGTAATGTAAAGATTTGAAATTTTCACGTTACTTTGTGATTGAGATTTATGAATATAGGAATAATGAATGCAAATGAGTTTTATCATTGCTGTATGCTTACAGTATTATTGGAAGCATTCATCTTCCACTTCAAGGCAACATGCATGATGTTTCAGTTTACTTTCCGTTTGTGTTTGTGTTTTCCACATTTTGCTTCACACACACAGACATTAGAGCGTTTACAGTACAGGACTTTCGTGTGATTTTTCGTGATAATGAGACACAGATTGAACACGTGGGGTGTTTGAGAGAGAACACACGAAATTAATTTCGAGAAAACAGGCACACCCATGAAATTCATTTCATGGATGGCATCACTTGTTTTCAGTCTCTCTTGCCAAGGACGTTTTCTATTTTATTAAAATCATCTTGTCACACCCGCCTTTACACATCATCCACCTTCTAATATCGCCTTTCATACTACGTAAACAATAAAATCAGAGTGCACAACATTATGACGGTTCCTTATTTAGACTCTCAAACCGACAGCAACATCTACACCGAAATCACTGCCTTTACAGAACACGATGTCGTTCCACCAGTTGCTTCCGATCCCACAACTGCTACCTTTCCCACAAAATGACACCCCGATCGTCGCCTTTCCTTCAACTGACACCCCGACCATCGTTACACCGATTACGACACGCGTAAGAAGTTCTTCAGCACCTTCTCGCCAAAATGTTACGAAGCGTGCATTCAAATTCGACGACAACGTCGACGTGCGAAGAGAGGATAAATTAAAACGATCTTATCCAGTGCGTTAGTGAACTAAATGCACATTGTAGTGGCCACCGGGAACTGGACAATACATTTAAGTTGGTGCTGAAGGAGTTTGTCAAACATTTGCCACCTGGTTTCTGGTAACGGATGAGCAAACCGGTCGTGAAAACGATTCGTGACAAGTTTCGTGTCATGGTTTGTGATAGGCGTAACATTGTTTCCGCAAACGAGTCCGCTTCTGGAATTGTTGAAGTGGTAACTGACTTTGACAGGTTGTTGGACGAACTGATTCACGAACGTAATAAATTTGAAAGAGAGAAATAGCGCGAACGTGAGGAGGTGGATGTGCGGGAGGAGAAATTAGTCAGCACGGGTACTTCAATAAGAGCAATGGCATCTGCAAGAAAACGTTAATTTACATCAACCGATACAGATGAACTTTGTCACTCTACTGGAACTACACCACGAACTACACCTCATAAGGTATATTGTGAAGACGCGTCGATGGGAAATAGCACGAAATGCTAGAAAAAGAATTGGAGGCGGGACGAGATTCGGAACAACAAGCAAACAAATTACGTTCAGCAGAGTTGCAACTACAGAGGGATCGCTGCGAGATGGGAAAGGAGGAAAGATCTACTAATCTTCAGCTTTTTGGTCTTCTCATTGAAAAACTAAAGAAATATGTATACTGTTCTTCGATATATTCATCTAAAGTCTGTGGCTTCAGTTCTTGTACTTGTCCTAGTTTGTAGAGGCAGAAATGAAAATTAAGTAATATCGCTGATGATTTATAAAGTAAAGAAACTGGGGCCTTTATCACTTTTAAGTTTCGACTAAAGTCCTGGCTTGTCCATTATTGTTTTAAGTCATTATAGTTCTGCTCAACCGACACTCTGACAGAACTAATAGAAATGTTGAAAACTAGTTGTTCTGGAGTGGCAGGATTGCGGTAAAAGGAACGTTACATCCAAGGACGTAATAAAAACGCTGAGTACCCAAGTATGTAGTACTGAACACCCTGATAATATAAATGGTTTTGAATTATCTCTTCCCAATCGCTTTCTCTGTATAGGGTAAGATCGTGGCGACGACTGACCTCTGGCCCAAAAAGAGCAAACATCAATCCGTCTGGAGTTGTCAAAGTCTGATAAATCATATGAAAACGTTTATGTCCATAGTAACAGCTCCTTTGATATGTTCCTTTACCACCCGGTCTACTCATTCTTATATTGGTGCAATCAATAAATCTGACACAATTTTGTAAGGGAGCCCCTGCTTCAGCGATTGATGAAGAATAATTTTCCGCCCTCTTTTGTAAAAAGCGGCCGCTTAATTCAAGAACATATCCATATTTTTCTACAAGTGTCTTGACTAGTTCCCAGAATACCTCTGACATTTTAGAGCGAAACATCCCAAAATTTTTCTATGTCAACCCAGCGGACAGTAGTCGCAAGTCGCTGTAGGAACACGCAAGTCGCTGTCAGTGTATGGCATGCGTATTTATTTCAGCGACACCATTCCATTCAAGCATTCCTGTAATGCGTCCAACATCATCCTTCTTGAATCTAAAGTCCCTAATACTTGGTTGTTTTGATAGAGCGTTACGATTGAAAACAACGCAGCGCACTTCACGTGGCCTAGTCAACATTTTAGTGACGTTTTCTTGGTTCAACCGCTGCATGTTGCCCAGCAATTATCACCATTTCGTTCGGAAGCTCCAGAAATAAAGCTTGTATTTTACCCAGCTTCCATTGCTCCCGGCGACACCTGCGCCGGGCAATTGTAAAGTCGGTAATGCGCACTAAATAGTCTTGTTGAATCACGTCACCATTTTTACGAGGTTTGCGAAGATCAAGGAACGGAGATACTTTTTTGTTGTGTGTGATACTCGAGAGCAACACTGGTGGTATACGTTGGCAATGTATCAACGCCTAATAAAAGAAAAAATGTTTCTTAATTACATTGAATGTAATTTTTCCCGTTAATGTTTTTGTACTGTTGTTGAATGGTGTGAACAAATTAACATAGTACACGTATCATAATATACAGAATAAATTATAATGCATGTTGGAAGAGCACACAACATAAATTAATGAATGATAAATTCAATTTGCGCCAAAGTAAATTATAGATAAAAACCCCGCCATGGAAATGATAACTCCTTTAGTAGAGATGAATATATATAAAGTAAATTATAGATGAATAACCGGCCGTGGAAATGATAACCCCTTTAAATATGAGAAAATATTACGAGGACTCAAAGAGCATATGAAAGTCCGTCTTGGCGGTAAAATGCAGTAAAGTCTAATAGCATTAAGGGTTGGGCGGGTGAAACGAGAGTAATGGAGTGAGCTGGATTTATGCTTATAATTACTAGGAAAGAACAAATGAATAAAGAGAAAGCATAAAACGGGACAACGAGAAAGGACCGTCGACGGCAGTGTCCAACTTATCATTTTGCCTACGAGCCATACGAAGGGAGTTCCCCCACCGTACCAGCAATGTCCGGAAAACCCTGAATTTTACAGTTATGGGCCCAGATCGCTCTCTATCGTCCTCACAAAACGGAAATTTGAACACTGCACCCACGTTTATCACGAATAAATCATCGAAGAATGCATATCGCAAAACACTTCGACGATGGATTATGATGATTAATGTGTTTGCAACTGCAGATAAAAAATACAAGGCCATTCTAAATGGTACCCGTTACTTTATATTTATGTCATTAGATGAGATTGCCCAAGAGATGATCCTTCACGCTGAAAACACCAACAAATTAAAATTAGATGGTGAATATAACGATGCGACAAGAATCAAGTTATCCGAGAAAATTATAAGCGTAATAGCCAATGAAACAGCCAATGAAAAAGTCCAACAGGAGGTTAGGTTACTAACTGGAATACAAATGTGCCAGCGCCATCAAAACGAACCCCCTTCTGACTTCTGTAATCGGTTTAGTGGAGAAGTGGCGAAGTATGTCAATCATACAGAACGTACCTCAAATGAAAATGATCGACAATTTGCTATCATGATACTCCGAAATTCAAAACTAACAGTGGATACTATCAACAGCGTCACGTTTCAACTATCTAATGTCGCTCAAAAGGTGATACACCAAACCCGTGTATGACAAATACGAAGAGCTACATAGAAAAATGGATCTCACAGGTGAACGATGTGAATAGCTTAATTAACAGTCAAGAACAACCAGAAAAACAGTACATTGACTCCGACTTGTTAGACGCGTTAAAACTCGCAATTAAAGATGCTGATATGAACCAAATAAGTCTATTTTCATTCCAAGGTGCAGTAGATGTTTTGTCAAACGTAAAAGCTGACAGTAACACGGAAGAAATAAAAACATCTATGTTCGGCACTACACAAGGCAAGCGTACTTTCGATGAATTCAAGGAGAATATGGAAAATATGAAACAAGAATCTTCTTGTCGTATATGCGGAAAATCTGGACACTGGTAGAGAGATCAGACAGAGTGCAAAGAAAAGATGTGGCAGAAAGAAAGAAGGTACGTGATGTTAAGAGAGCGAAACCCGAAAGGTTTAATAAACCAGAATATGGAAACGTTAGGGACAAAACCGAACTTTCGGACGAAGACCAAATTGAACCAGTCAACCCCACAAAGAAAAAAAGATAAGCTCACTTTTTCAACGTGGAGGGAATTAACACTCCATAATTCTTTCTTAACTCATGAAATCCAACCTGATTATAACCCAATCCTTGAGGAAGTAGCACCTACCTCCACAGGAGGTACCACAAATGCCGCCAGATAGTGTAATATACTTGGTATACATTTTACGATATCACCTCCCAGAGCCATCTACCACCATGGCTGGGGAAATGACTATGATAATGCTAGAAGGATGATTGGCACATGGTATCTGACTATTCATGACATATTCCACAAACCAACTAATATACCTTTCGATCTAATCGAAGGAGAGTCACCACTACTGATTGGTATAGGTTTAAAAAACACTGGAACACAAAAAATATAAGTCAGCCATCAGTTTTAGAGTTTAAAAGACCCACCGACCCGGAAACAAGACGATTGCACACCTATTTAACGGAAGATGGCGGAAACCAAAGGTTGAAAATCGACATAGCACCACACAAGAAATCCAAAATAAAGATATCAATGGCGACAGTTGTCAAGCGTAGAAAAATCAATTTAGCTAAGAAAATTCACCGCTATACTCACGCTACAGAAGATGACATGAAACTAATATTAAAATATGCAATGATTCTGTCAGATGAACTGAAGTGTGTGTGCAACAAAGTGCACCAATCTTGTAAAGTATGTGCCTCAGCTGGTAGACCAGCACGCAAGAAGAAAATTTCCCTTACTCATGTAAATTCTACATTTAATGAGGAGCTGCGAGCAGATTATATGACCGTATAAATACGGGAGGAAAGTACGAAGTGTTGAACATGATTGACATGGAAACAGTGTACGGCGAGCACAGGATTGCTTCTACAAGGTCAACAAAGAATATGATGGAAATGTTGGAAGTTGAGTGGATGACTCGACATGGCACTCCGAAAGAGTTTAGCGCTGATCCTGAATTCTGTAAGCGGACCCTTGAATAATTCCTTCATGGGTATGGTACTAAGTTGAATGCGAGGCCATCATGTTCCTCCCACAGGAATGGAAATGTGGAACGAAACAGTGGAGTATTTAAGACGATCCTAGACAAGATTTCAAAAGAGAACGCAATGGCTCCACCAGCCACGCTCATAGCACGAACATCATTCCTAACCAATTTTATGCACGGAAACTCGAAAATGAGTTCATTCCAGTTAGCATGTGGATATACACTTTCAATTATTGGTTTACCGTCTTCAATGGTGAGTCAGGAATTAATTAATGCACATATGGAAGTCTGTGCTACTCGTGCACTACAACGTGTACTACGGTCATGAGTACCAACTGTCACTAATGGAAGCATGCTGAAGCTTGGAACAAGAATTTGGGTCTATTATAATACATCCAAACAAAATGATCTCGTCAGATGGGTCGAGGCACATGTGATTGAGGCACTCCAAAATTTTGTGAGATGTAGACGTTCCAACCGAGGGCCAGCAATGACTGTCGCGTACGAACACGTAAGATTTGCTCCGAATAACACCCTAGCGAAAGAACTATTATCTTGTAGCCTCGAGGATGAATTGGCTCACGACGATACGGTAACTACAGTCCAGTAAAAATAAAGATACGCTTTTAGAAGAAATATTTGGTGAAGAATCAGAATATATTGAGGAGATCACATCATTACACGGAGTTGAATAAAGTTCTCTCATGGCGAAGGAACTCATTGGTAAACCTGAGATGGATATTGGAGACCAACATACACGGTATGAGTCAGTATAAGGTAAGGAAATACAATCAGACGAACCCCATACTCTGGATGATGATATGTACAAAATTATAGGGAGCACCCAAGTGACTTAGAAAAAATGGAGTTTGCTCCAGCATGGATAGTAGATAAAGCAGTGACAGAAGAGATAGATAACAATTGGAACGGTTCATACAGTGTTGTACAGGATAAGAAAGTGCCTAGGCGTGCCAACATAATTACATCCCACGTAATTTATAAGATTAAGCAAGAAGAGAATAATAAGAAACGCTTAAAGGCAAGGCTTTTCCCGCACGGAAATAAGGATCGCTTCAAAAACCAAATCCGAAAAGATTCAGCAACTACTCAATTCAACTTGTCAAGGTTAATGTTGAGCATAGCTACAATCCTAAATTTTAGACTTGGTTGCATTGATTTCAAAGGCGCTTATTTGAAAAGTGAGCCTATTAAAAGGGAAATATTTGTACGGCCACTGCCGGAAGCTAACGCCAAATGTGGTACTCTTTGGAAGATAATTAAACTCCCGTACGTAATTATAGAAGCCCGTCGTCAGTAGGAAAAAATCATATAAGGTTGGATACTGAAGGAATGGTTCGAAAGGGCTATAGGGGTCAGTCAACTATTTGTAAAACGGGATAAGAATGGTGAGATAGTTCTGTTGATATAAAAAGTAACAGATGATTTGTTAATGACTGGAACCATAGAAATGATTGAATGGTTTACAGTAGCAATAAAGCATCGTTTCGAAATGAGAAAGGCTATCATAGATGTAGAAAATTCGTTTAATGGTACAACGGTCATACAGGACGCACAAGGGAATATCAAGATGTCCATGCAGGCATACATGGAATCAATTGAACCATTAATTATCAGCGATAAAAGAAAAAAACAACGAGAGGAACGAGCTAGAGACAAAAAAATTCTAGGATTTTCGATCTATTGCAGGTGAATTAGTATGGGTGGGCTGTGCTTCTCTCCCCCAAGCAGCGTATACAGCTTCCTACATGCAACAACAAATCCCCAGATTAACAGTACGTGATTTAGTGGAATCAAACGCAAAGTTGAAAGAATTAAGGAACTTTAAACTAGTCATCCTCTTTAATAGTCTCTCTATGCAAGCAACCGGTATGGATTTTGTATCCTTTTCTGATGCTGCCTTCGACATTGCCAAGACACACAGCTACGGACAGACCGGATTCATTTGTGGCATTCAATTTAGGTCGGAGAAGGGTATTCTGGACACATACCACATAGTTGACTGGTCAAGCACTAAATAGAGAAGGGTAAGCCATTCCTCGTACGGTGCCGAGATCTTGGCGTGCACAGATGCAGACGGTAGAGGGTATAGAATCAAAGAAGCCCTTCTTTCTATCCCCAGGAAGACGTCAAACATGATCTGGCAGTTGATTCGAAAGGATTATATGATACAGTTTCAACATTGCACGAAGGAAGAGACTATAGACTCGGGCAGACAGTGCAGAGGATACGTGACTCGTTTGAATCAAGTGACTTTAACAGGTTAAAATGGATCCAGGGGTACGCTAAATAAAAATGGAGAATAGCGCAGATGACTGAGTATTAACAAATATCTGATAATAAATGACAACGGCAAAGTAGAAAATACGTAGCAATATGTTATACAAAAGATAAACTTTATTAATCCTGTAACTGAGGGTATGACACAATAAAGTATGACCACGTAAAAATCTTGAGACAAAAAAGTCAAATGACATTGGTCATTTGACATATAAGTATAGGAAAACAAAAACAACCCGATGGCTTTCCATTTTGCTCAGAGCACTCTCTAACTCAGAAAGCAGTGAACTCAATGATTTTCCTTGTTGTAGTAAAACCAATAAACCCAATGGTTTTTCTTATTATAGTGAAGCCTCTCAACTCGCAACACGCAATCAATTACCAAAAACAATCAAGGGGAGCACTTGTGTGTAACGACAAAATGAGCATCAAAATTAAGTAGAAATTCACACTTGCAAAATATCTATTTGATTTACTGCACTCCAAAATATAAAATATAAAATACTGCTGATTAAGGGCATCTCTAGTTAGAGCTGATAAACTCGAATAAAATATTAATATTTTTTGTAAACAAGGGTACATACAGTCCGTTGGAACTGGTACACATTGGGGTAAAAATTTGCTTTGTCAGACTCAAATTTATTATTAAAACGCCCAGCATGCACTGGTTCAATTCCATTATGTGTACATTACGCAACGTA
>JAULBU010014512.1:0-21757 GCA_032358235.1 Odonthalia washingtoniensis | reverse complement strand
CTACTACAACAAACGACTGAATCTGTCTTGACAAAATATCCCAAAACGACAGCCCTGAAGAGGTTCATCGTTTGACATGAAAAAAATTCTACAGTATCCTTTATACGTAAATCCGTACATATTCACCAACAATATCAAATAACGATTATTCCAAATTTAATAATAATATAACCATAATTAAAACAAAATCAACATATATACAATATAGATACATCTACACAATGGCAATCATACAATCTCAAATGCCTCACCACTCCCCAACCATACCTAAATTAGATCCTGACAACATAATTCCATGGATGATGGCTATACAATGTGAAGCGGATACCCTTCAAATATCTACTCATATAGAAGATATTAATTACACGCCTGACCCTATCAGCCACAGAGCAGTATCTGCGCTCAAAAGTATAACCCTAGCATCACTGCCCAAAGAAGTGGCATCTGTAGTATTTTATCCAGATCCAGCCTCTCTCGTTCCAGCCTCTTGTCCTGCCTGTCCCCTCTTGATTCCCGCGTCTTTTACGTCTCCCTGCTCGTTGATGGGATACCGTATTCTGATTGGCTGCTGAGAGGGTGTCGGATCCGCTGACCAATCAGGTACACGGAGCGGGTAGTTGGTGTCCTGGCGCACCGGATCTCTAGGCACGTCTTTACAGACTCCTCGCCGGACCCCACTCTATTTAGAGTGGTACCTACAACCCTGTTCGCGGCTGGTTCGTTAGTGGTTACTAACGTGCGACGCCAATCTTGCCTTTCGGCGCGATTTCATGCTTGGTTTGATGTGAAAGTCTTTCTTGCTTCGTGGCCCCAGATGGTAAGTCCTTTATGTTTTGTTGGTTTTTGTTAAAATGTACCCTTCCCTTTATTGTCTGCATGCGCTCATGGATCCGTATTATATAACCATAATGTGGTCCAGCTCCCCGTCTAAATTCTTCGAACGTACACGTGGCATTTGACGGCGAGTCAGATGAAAATAGATACTGTGGTCATACACAAGTCCCCGTGTGTAACACAGCGCTTCGAATAGTAGCATGCGATGCCAATCCGCCTAACCTGACTCATATTGTCGGCATATGCGTATTAAATCAATTCCGGGTTATCATTTCCCGCCTCTTTTCGTGTATCCCGTGACAGCCTGTGTACTGCGAATTACACTTTTACACGTGTTGACGCCTCCTTTCAAAATCGCGTCACACTTGTGTAGGGAAACAATGACGAAGGTTATTCCAGATCGTACCCTACTGTAGTCCCCGTCGTCTGGCTAATCAGATACCGTTTCTTGCACCTGTCCCAGTTATAGGTGGGCCCCCTACTTCTTACCAAAATCTTGTCTCACCTCACCTTTCCTTCTTTCGCGATCGAACCCAAATAGTCGAAAATTAGACAGTATCCACGGTGCTAACACTAGGTACGCCACTAAATCCATGCCTCATTATTCAACGTGTATAACAAAAATTGGAAAAGAAATCAGTAGAAAATCATGATACTCTGGAGACACGAGCAGCGAATACTATAATATCTAACTATGATTCATCAACAGAATACCTCGCTGCTCATATCAAAATAAGAGGATTATTGTCTGTATTACGCTATCCAAATATCGACAATGAACAGACAACTATCAAATTCATCATTAAATGACTAAGAAATGATCCTCTATTTGCATCCCTAATTCCATTCTGTCTGATACACATGCCGAAAACGATTCAAGAAATACAAACTACCATAAAATCCATTGAATTAAATGCAACACCGCCACCTATTCAATCGACATTCATAACGGAACAGCTGCCCTATTAACGTTCAAATCATCAATAATAAACCGTAACAGATCCACCAAACTACGTGCATTCCATCTCAAAACTTATGAATGTCACCGGCAATATAATGACGCAAAATGCAGAGATCCAGATAACCCGTTTTGTCCAAACTATAAAAGACACACCCGTCTACCTCTTAATCAAAACAACACATTCAAAATGACCCTTCAGCGCAAGCACCAATCATATCAATATCAACTGAAACCTTCCGCAGCACATGCACGTGCCCCCACTCAACCTGAACCACAATATCCCATGCAGCATGCATCAGAATCCGATACAACATCAATGATCTCATACCAATATGACAACGACGCTACACCACCGAGTATGTTAATATTTGACACTGCAGGCCATCCCACTCTTACTCCACATGCTTGACTTCATATGAAACCACTAACCTCTCCACTCTTTTCCATGATCGAAACAAATGCACCTACTTCAATAAATCACACTAGATCACTACGTACAAATACTACGAACGGCCATATATCAACTTAGGCTGTAACCACACCCAAAATTGAAAACATATTGATTTCCGTGCATGATATAACATCCCACACCAAATGCATACTATTAAAGCATAATAAAGCGTATATAATACCAATTCAGACAATAAAACATTTACACCTTCCAACACCAATAGCCAGTTGGAAAGACAATACCTATCATTTACTCGATTACAATGAACCTTATTCCAATGAAATCAATTAACACAATTATGAACGTAACATACACACATTATATCCCTTGCCACCTTCACCAACACCTACACCTTCAGCGATATCCACATCCCCCCGCAATAATTTCACCAAATGCGGGATTTTCCAAACAAAACCAATCAAATGCAGCTGAACCTATACCAATTAATCCTTCACAATCACCGCACAAAAACTCCAATACAAAATCCTTCTTCTCGTCACAAAAAAACCAGAGATATGCAGAGATGTAGACTTTCTGCCATGTCATCCTGATCTAGACCCGACCCGCGTAACAGCCTCTGCATTTCGAGAATTTAAGAACAATCCTATCCCACAACAAATTCTAAACGACACTCCAGCCCCAACATCATTCAGACAACTACAAAATTCAGAAGCTGATCCATGAATATATTACAAATGTCTTTCCATTAGCACCATCATTATTTCGGTGACAATTGACGATTTACTAGTCACGGCACCCAACCTACATGAAATCGACAAATTCTACACCCATCTGAAAATAAAATACAAAGTCAAAAGTTTCGGCCAACCAACTTCCTTTCTAGGCTGGTCCGTTAATTATTCAGAAAACGGCAATATAACAATATCTGAACCAAATCTCATAAAAAAAGTTGCACTCAAACTTAATTTGGACACTTGTAATCCACGACCAGCACCTCTACCGCACAAACCACAGTATGATGATCTATGTCAGGATGAGGCGCTTAATGAAACCTGCAAATAACTCTACATGAGTGCATCAGGAGATATCAGGTATTTTGCTGATGTATCACGGTATGATAGCGTGATACCGTGATCCATCAGCAAGATACCTGATATCTCCTAATGCACTCATGTAGAGTTCTTTGTAGGTTGCATTAAGCGCCTCATCCTGACATCGAGGTATACCAGTAGCAAATTAAATGTCATCATGACATTGCATTTGCTACTGGTATACTCGCACGATTCATAAAAAAGCCAACTAAAACGTATCTTTCCCTCCTTAAACACACTGTCCGTTATCTTATGGGTAGTCGACATGACGGCATTAATTTCAATGCTTCCTCACAATCTCCAATCATATGCTACTCAGACTCGGATTACGCTGAATCTCATGATCGTAAGTCTACAACAGCAGCCAAAATAACAGCATATGGAACACCAATAAACTGGATCTCTAAAAAACAAGCAACTGTAGCGCTCAGCTCATGCGAAGATGGATATGTAGCGGCAAGATAAGCGCTACAGGACACGTTGAGGATTAGACGACTCATCGGCGAAATGTCATCATCTCCAAGACAATCTACACCATTCCATGTAGATAACAATGGTGTAATAAATATCTCCCAATCATACTGGTAAGAAAAAATGTCGCAAACCTATTTATATAAAGTACCACCATCTTCATCATCGCATTAAATATTCCGCCATTAACTTAACTAGAATCAGCTCCACCAACAACATCGCTCACAGACTTACAAAAACTTTACCCCCACAAAGTTATAAATTTCTCATAACTGAATGTCAGAATCAAATGTCAAACAACACATTCAGTCCAGACATCCTCAAGCACGGAGGAGTGTGTGACATTCTCTCGATGACTAATCACAATTTTCTGCTTAAGGATGTCCTCAAATGAATGCCAATAGACTTTTCTATACATTTTTCAATATAACCGTCAAAAATATAATAACCATAACACAAGACCCCAATTTTCTTATGACCATTCACATCATGTTTTTGTTTTACTTAATTCAACTTTTTTCTTTCTGTGAGACTATCTATTGTACACTCACTACACGTATCACGTAATATGATATGACATGTTGCACGTTCACTACTTTACCACTTCAAAAGTATGAAAGTGATCGACGAGAGAGAAAAAATCTGTCTCGATTGTGTCTCTCTCATCGATCTAGTCACACCGCATTTTTAAATACTTGCCACATAACTATGACGAGAAAAAGAATATTTAAAGAATATTGTACACGTTTTGATATCAGAAATGTACAGTAAAGTGGGAGACAATAAAGATTGACTGAACATGTAGGATGGTCCTGACTAAAATAAAGTTCTGTACATTATTGAAGATTGAAATGTTTTTAGACGTGGGTGGTATCTATTGGCCTTCTAAAAACAGCATGATATGCTGAGAGTGATGTAATGTTAAATAATGTTGAAAAATGTGACCAAAATCGGAACGAAAGTTGTTACCTCTGTAACAGCGCAACAAAGACAATTGACGGACGTACATTATATCAGCAATTGGTCGGACAAATCTGAAATAAAGTTAGAACGAATCGTACAGATCGTGCGAGCTGCGAATGATTGGTAAAAGAAGCGTAACATCAGTGTGTACTGACCGTGAAGGAAGAGGAGTGAAGAGGGGGACATGGGAGATTCAGAAAGCACCCTGGTTGTATAACAGGAATAGATGTTGTCTGTTGTAGTTATATTGAAAAACCAAGTGAACACATTATTGGGTGCAATGCAAAGCCGATATCGGATATATGACAATGGAAATACAAGTAATGTTAAACGAAGAAAAAGAAAAAATATTGAATGGAGTGAAATAACGAAGTAAATGAGTGCTAGCTTCATACTTGGTGAGGAAGTATGTACCGATTGGATTTTTGAACAAATGTTCAGAATAACCACTGAGGCCTTGGCAAGGTATTGTTTAGGTATTTGAGAACTGAACTATTTCTGTTCAGGCCTGATGTGTGGGTTTCTTGTCACGAAAAATGTAACTCTGCAAAATTATCAACGCATATTCTGTTGCTTTATGTTATGGTTACCTTGCAGTCGGGAGAATTTGCTGAAATTGGGGATAGAAACATTATTTTGACAATATCGGAAATTAGGAAGTATGTACATCCATTTTGCCCATTCATTAAATTGAAATATGGGAACCATATATTGAATCGCAAACCGTCACCTGCTGAACTTCTCAAAATTAAAGAATAGTTCAATCAAAGGGGATTTCCGGGGTGTTCTGGATTTTTCGACTTTTTGGATATAAGGGAGAAGGAGCACAACAGTAGTAGTGGAAGTGTAGCCGATGGTGAAGAATCTCGATCATTTTCTGTAGAGGTATGGCCTGACTGTGACAATTACTGTTAGTCGAGGACACCAATTCCTGTTGGTCAGAATAAAAATAAAAATCCGATCATGGAATCACCGTCGGTCAACGAAATATTCCGATCGGAAGTGGTTTTAATTTATATGACAGGGTATACCATTGAGCCATCACTAAGTCGACGGCAGGTAATGTACTACTTGGTAGATAGAAATTACCGCAAGTGGGCCATATTTATTGAACCAACTGGTACTACCAGTTGGTTCAATCAATGTAACATAGTATGTTACAGGGGGCCACGAGGAACCGTTTGAGTAAGTCGAAGGATACCGTACGGAAGGAAGTTGTGGTATTTTCCAACTATTGAAAACTAGGTATAAATTATTATATACTTTTATACGATATGGATCAAAGGAGGAATCAACCGTAATAGCTGATGCCGTTATCAAGTCGCATAATGCAATGATAAAAATCCAGGAAGGTGTAGAGAAGCAGGGTGTTGAAAAATCTGATAAGGTAATTTCTGGAATATTAGGAAGCCACGATCAGTCTGCTTTCGTCTGCAGTGCGGTTAATCGAAAAAATAAAGATGCACTTTGTAAGTGTCAATTGACAAATGAAACCGAACGGAAGGAGTTGGAAAAAGAATTGATGATACATAATGAAACAAGGGAAAGGGGATCAAGTATGGTGCAATATGTACTGTAGTTTCAGTACTAGTTATATTAACAAATCGATATAGTATATAGTAGTGATGTGGTAGAATTACATTGGTAAATGAATGTTTCTTGAACGATGTGGTGCCAAAATTATCACAATACGGGAATGAATGATGTCCCCAATAAGCATTCGATTCACAGTACGGTTTTTTTGTTCAAAGTTTTATGATGCAGAAAGTTATAAGTGCGTACTATTGTAATATTTACCACAACAATAATTTTAGCATAAGTGTAATTGCAATATTATGTACAAAGTAAATCTAGAAAAAGCTATGAAACGTACCAATTGGAATGTGTTATTGTTTTATTGAAATTTATGCCTACAATGAATACATTATGTAAGAAAGGAGGTGTTATGTTCCATATTAGACAGTGAAATGCATGTGTTGAAAGTGTCATAAGGTTTGAACAATTGAACCATCAGGTAATGTAGTAACAAAATTAGTATATTAATTGCAGTAAAAATATTGTTTCTAGCTTTGTGATATATCATATCACTTTTTATGATGCGGATTCAATGACTGGTTATACTATTTTAACCGTGTGGTTACACATGTTAGTGGGTGTACACAAAACTATTTTAACCGTGCCGGTAGAAATGTGAGATAATGTAAATTGTAAATAAAAACGTTTTATGGTGATATGATGTTTTTTGAATTGACAAGTAAGAATACATTACGCTAATTCTGATTAAAGCACATACCGGAATGGCAACCCTCCAAATATCAGAACATATGACCACCGTCGTTATAATATACGTTGCACATACCCATTGCAGTATTTGAATAAGTGGGTGCTATGTCAAGCAAAACGACAAGGGAAAGGACGCCTGAAATCACGAAAACACGGAATGGAGATCGAAAAGATCGAAAAAGGGTGTTATGACTACCGATTTGGATGATATTATTGTAGGAGAAACCGACAGTGTTAATTTCATGTCTAGAAAGTTGTAAGTTCGCAACCATTCCTTATACGTCATGAACGTATGTGTTATGAAATCTATTTAAATGACGGAAAATATAGTCTTTGAAAAGGGAGCCCACCGTACGGGAAAAGTATCATGAACCTATCACCAAAAATAATACTAACCGGTCAATATTCTGGGCTTTGAAAACAATATTGAAAAATTTCACAACCATCAGGAAATACTGTCAACAGCAACGAATATTCAACAAGGACTGTTACGATGAGTGGAAATAGTGGTGACCGTCATCCGCAGGTTGCAACACCATTTCTGACGTCAAAGATTCCAAGAGTTACTGATCAGAAAATTGCACCAATTTCACGCGAGTTTCCAATTTCACCACTAATATATCTAGCTACGGACCTTGGACTAACATCTTTTACTTCTCTTGGAACTTTTCACTCTAGAGACGAAGCGAACAGTTCCAAGAGTAGTAACAGTTGCTGATACTTTTAAGGTAATTTTCAACAAACGTGTACCTTTCCTGTACAGAAATATGATTGAGGAACACAGGTTGAAACATAATGGAAAAGGGAAGGAGGGGAAACCACCGGGTTCGGTAAATAGCTACATAGAAATCTGTGTAGATCAGAGCTTATTTGGCGGTTTGAGATATGAACGGATGCGAGATGAGTCAATGGAGAATGGTGAATCAGGTAATGGGAGAATATCGAGATAAACTAGTTAGAAATTTAGGTGAGAGCATACTGGAATCGCACCATTAGATTGGATTGAAAGGCAGCCATCTGATACGATTTTGGAAAGATACCCTGAACAGGTGGATTATCAATGACAAGCTATTTATCTCATCACAGAAATGAGAACCAAGACGGAACCATGGAAAACTTTTGAAGAAATTACTAGCATATTACCTTGACAAATATCCAATTGGTATATGTTTTCGGACAGAGAATTTTGGAAAGAAGATGCTGCGCTTGAAAACCGTTTACGGAGAGTGACAAATACAAAAGAAACATTTGCACGTATAGCAGGGAAAAGTACAATAACTCCAGTTCTAGTGGCGCGGAATGACGTTGGAATAGGCGCAATAGTGAAGGAAGAATATCCAAATTATTATATTGAGGTTCCGAATGCGATACGAAACATTGAAGTGTTCACGTTGATTTCGGCATCGTCCCCTGTATTAAATATGCAACATGTTCATGACTTCAAGTATGGATTGGACGGGTTTAAAAAGTTTTAATCGCAAGTGATAAAAAAAGAAGTTGCCGAATTTTCATTGCTACTATCATGCATGTGTCCCGCTATGGTATTCAAGTTTCCAAGCATGGAGATCCAAGGTTGATGAACAGTCAGGGTCGAGGTATTTTGACACCTTTGTCAGCGGAATTATTAAGTGTGTGCACCGCTAGGTACTTGATTGAGTTGGTCTTCACTTCAGACTTCAATTTGGAAAAAGTATTGTTGGCCATAAGACGAAGGAAATAGGTAGATTTCTTGGCTCTAAAACGGAACTTGTTGCACTATTTCATGCACTACGATTGGGAAGGTGGTGAAATATATGACCTACAAAAATCGGAAGAAAGGGAATATAATATACGGGATAATTCACTGGTAGATTTGTGTGTACGTATATTTCCAGCGGTTAAAGTTCCATACTTGGATGTGCACCGTCAATGAAGGAATGTGGTGCTGTGGTGCAAGAGCTCCTTGTAACATATGGATATTTTATACCGAAACCGGATGAATTAGATGAACTCCCTGCTGAAGATGATGATGTCTGGAGGTTAACGTTTGTTATGAGGAGATACGTGATAAAGTATTTTCCGATACCGATGGATGGTTCACTAATATGCGTTACGTTCTACAACCGTTTTTACGTGACACATAATAAGTTCTTCCGCACAGGGTTGAAGAATGTTTTGGTATATTTCCGCAGTGGGCGGCAAATAACGGCAAGATTTATGCTGTCAATAGTTGAAATAGGGAATTAAAAGAACGCCTACAAACCGTGAAAAGAGAAAGTTTTTGTGGAAACCAAAATGGACGAAGCTATGGACAAAAATATGCGGGATACTGAAGATATTAGACAGTTAACTGTGGAGTTGGAAAATGCAAAATCAGCTGCTACAGAACAATCAACTCAAGTTGCCCAATCGGATGTGTTGATAGCAGCCTACAGAACTGCACTAACAGCTATGAATGGTTTTGTGTTGCAATGAAATATGTGATTGCAACTTATGTGGGAAACTTAAGAGTTGATATGAAGCAGGCAAGACTCCAAAGTACGGAATTTATTGGCCGTTTCGGTATAACTACCACTCCAATTCCAAGTCCACCACTGCACCGTTAATCACCACAACCTACACCGGATACAGAAGAAGGTGCTTGACGGATGTCTATATTGCGTTTCAATTCTGAAATGGTTATAAATTTAAATTGGGATGGTTCCTGTTGTATCCGTTGTGACACAGAAATGTATTTCATTTCGTTTATGTTTTCATATTGGTTTTCTATTCTTTTGTTGTAACTAAATGTTTATGTTTTGTTTAGCTGTATTGTGAAAACCAGGGCGATATAAACGGGTTGACCATACGGTGAAACGGCAATAATCATTAGTCCAATGTCTTATCCGAAAGTGATGATTATTATTTTCGTTTGTGGGTGAATGTCGGAGAGGAAAAATCATGCACCCAAAATTGATGCAGAGACTGGATAAATAAACCGAAATGATGATGATGTTTCATCAACTTTTAACGGATTTGGTTTGTTTTTTGCAATGGAAATAGAATGACCAGTCGCTTCGTGTGCAATATTCACAATGAAAATATTATCGTGGAAAGGTGTATTTTTCAATTTTCATATACATATAGTTTATTCCATACCGCCATGTCACAATAATTTCCAAATTTTCGTATAATTTCCACTTGTATTTTAATTTCCAGATGGTTAACATCAATTACAATGTTATTCAACCAATCGTAAATGGTTTTAAATGTACGCATCAAGCAATAACCATTCAATTACAGTGATCATGACTTGAAAATTGAGTAATCCACGTAGCTCATTCAATATAGATAAAAAGTCCTCATTTAATTTTATGGAAACTGCTTTCCCAATTTGTATCACACACATCGTCTTTGTTTTTATTCATATCAGAATTCCTGTTTTCTAGATATTTATCAACTATAACAACTACCAGTAAGAACCGTACTCGGATTATGATGTCGTCTGACATGCAGAATTTAATGACAAGGAACAAGAAAAGAACAAGGGGAATGAAAATTATGTTGTTGAGTATGCAGACACAACATAATGCAGAATTATCTGTAGTCCAGGAGTTAATGAATAAAAAAAGGATGGAACATGGAGACAATTGTGCACACATGGGACGTGCGCCTGGTTCAAAAATTTTCCGAAGAGGTACATCAACATGAGTTAAGGATTACATTGATGTAAATCCTACATTTCCGGATTAAAAAATTAGCCGTCGGTTTTCAATTCCTCGAATACTATACTGTCAACTGCGTTCCGATTTACTCGCACACCGATCGGAATTCTGGAAGCAACGTACGAATGGCTTGGTTAAAAATGTATACAGATAGATTTAAAAATATTATTATCTTTACGCATTATAGGAATAGGAACCTCTGCGGATATTCTGGATGATGTGGTGTATATGTCTGAGGAATCCGTTCGGAAAAACTTCCGCCAATGTTGCATTTCCATAATGGAAATATATGGAGGTCGATGTTTTAATAGATTCACATCCGTTTCGAAAATGATGGGTATCCAGAATGAATATGAAAAGTTGGGTTTCCAGGTTGCATAGATGCAGTTGATGGTATGAAATATACATCGAAGAACTGCCCATCTACCTTAAAAGGACAATAACTCAACAGTAGGGATTAAAAAAGTACCACAATACAATGTGAGGGTTGGTTCGATCACAGTTTTTATTGTTGCTAGTGGTTCTTCGGCTGCCCAGGTACCAACAACGACTTGAATGTCCTGGCAAAGTCTCCTCTTTCCAAGAGTATATATTCTGAATCCTTTTGCATAACTGTTACGGAAGGACTCAATATAGGCCAAAATGGAACACCACATCACATGCTATACATCCTACCGGTTGGTATATACTCCCACTGGCCATCGTTTGCAAAACCAATGGGTGAATTGAACGACGCAGACGCCCGTAACTATTCCTTCAGCCAAGAATCCGTACGGAAGGACGTGGAGCGGTTGATTGGTATTATTCAGTCTAGATTTAAAATTCTGTACAGGGAGAACCGTCTATGGAAACTCAACGAAACCATTCGGATATAGAATACATGTGTCATAATACATAATATTTTAATTAGTATGAACCAGTTCGTGGAAAAAGAAGGTTCTGTTGTTTCTGCTTCGGTTTTAAGTGGAATAATGCGGATGGAATATGAAAATGCAACACAGGCAGAAATTAAAATGGATCAAAACGTTTCTCAAAGTAAGATAGATGTCATGACGAGTGTTGATGATGAAGCCGAACGGTTGATGCTACGTGATATTTGATTTACCAATCAGGAAGAATAATTCAGAATACAAACAGACATTATTTCACTTCACAAAGAGCGAGGTGCTTTGTAAGTTACTAAGTTACTACAACTAAACAATTTGCTACCATAAACGATTTGTTACTATTATACTTCAGAAAAGGTATTGTTTCCGGAAATGGATTCAAATTCCAAGTTGGCCGAATGTGTGGTTTATGAATCAAAATTCTACGCGACGGTGTAATACAACAATCTGTTTTGAAGTACATTCAATATAAAAGTAAACATAGAAATGAAATTTAAAAAAGTGGCTTCCCGCAATGGTATGTCCTTCGTTAATATTGCACATGAACAGTCAGGTGCTCCCCTTTCCATTGAAAAAAAACAAGCGAACACCGGTCAAAATACATGACACCTCATCATTTTTTCGGTTGATGAATCAAGATTCTGCGTGATGTCCGAATACAATAAACAATGTTTTTTGAAGTACCTTCAAAAATTAACACAGACATGAAATAAAAAACATCGGCTTTCCGCAATGGTATGCCCTTCCTTAATATTGCACATGAACCGTCAAGTGCTCCCATTTCAATTGGAATAGAAAACCAAAACCCGTCCAAAATACATGACACACCATTTCAAATAATATTTTTATATTAGTGGGTTTCGGTGAAATCATTTCAAGTGTTTATGACTATTTATTTTAATTGCGATTGCACCAGATTTTAAGTCATTTATATTTAGTTCTTTTTTTGATTTTGGCAGAGTCATTATTTTTTCGAAAATTCAGTGTGAAGAAACCTCTTAGGTAACATTAAAATTACTGTTTCGGATTTTTTCTCCCTCCTTTTTTCAAAAAATTAGAAAAAAATCCGTGTTTAGGTGTAACAGCTCAAAAATGGAACAAACATCAACATCTGTCACTTGAGTTGCATAGTTTTGGTTTGAGTAGGGATGGGGGTGAGGAAAGTGGCTTGAATTCTCAATTACATTAGAGACAAAATACAATTCGTGGGTCAACGAGTCCTGCAAGGAAAAGTAAAAAGATCGGTAATGGCAACTTACACCTAGGTACATGCGATCGTATAAATCCTATTTGCTCACACAAAGCCCTCAAAAACATAATAGTTTTCCAAATTTTTTCGTTTAATTTCTCAGTGAATCGGCCGTGACTAAAACGGCCTTTAAGTGAAAAACGATTTGGAAAATGACAAAATTTTGCATTGTCATATACCCGTGTATATTTTTGCACATGTATGTGCATTAAGTCACAAATAAGTAGTGATTTTACCAAATCACATTATTTACATATTATTTATTTTATTCCAAATATAAAATATTCAAATATTAATTTATTACTAATATTAAGTTATTTTAAGTTATCTGAAGGGATTGAACTTGATTCAGTTCCAACAGTGTACTCTGTTGAAACTGTCAAACATTGTCACAATACGAAGTACACCTGCCAATAATGGAATACTCGGCACCTGTGCACCAGTGCATGGGATACGATTATTTGTGAATGTGTAATCCAAATCAGACCCTGCTGGATTAGCAGTATCTGATTGGATGATGGGGGATTATAATATGTTAGATTTTATTTCCTTAAGGCGTGCACCTGTGAGGTGAAGAGGAGGTCTGCTGGTATCGACTACTTAACGGTAGGATACTGGGGACAGCGAGGAAGAAAGGGGCAGTCAGTTGAGTTGAGTTTCAGTTTTCAGTGAACTAATTAACGGCGACTTTGTGGTCGTGTTCTTTATTTTTCTTTTCCAATTGGAACCCGTGTCACCTTTAGGTACCAACGAGATACTGTTGTGGAGGGATCAAGTCGAACGCCCTGGTATCTTCACAGGCGATGAAGACGTCGTGGTGTTCATGTTCTACTTCGAGAATATTGTGATCCATAGCAAGCAGGAGGACGAGAAGTTTATTGAACTCCTCGCTCATCTTGAAGGAAGCGCATTAGAAATCTTCCTCCAAAGATTCAACATCGATGGAAAATTGATAGAAGAAGCCGCTTCGTTTGCCGTTGTTAAATGAAATAATTAGAGAAGAGAGAGAGAGGAACAGGAAAATATCACCCGGTAAGCAACGGAAGCGTCGCTTCACACGTCCAACCTGCTGAATTCCATGAATAAGATGGATGAATTGTATGTGAAAGCTGGTTTCAACGTTTGGAATGTTGTGCTTCGCAACGATGAAGGTACCGGATCTGACTGTGTTTTAAATCTACCGTAGTGCAAAATACTATGCTCCCGTGAAAAAGGTGATCGTAGACTTTGACAATAGATGAATATCGTTCCGCTCCGCAGGATTAGGCGTATCTTTCTCAGCTTCAAAATGAAGAGATGGTGCGATAATCACAGAGAAACGTTCGAGAATACTTGTTCGCCCGATACTTGAGTATAAAATGACGAGACGGAGAGTGATATCCTTACCGATAAATTGGCTGGTTAGGCCTTGGTAGTAAAGAAGATCTCTATCTCGGCAACTATGATTAAAAATAGCAGTAGTGGAGAACGTGCTAGTGACGAACGTACATGATATTTATGCAATAAGCCATGACATGGAACCAACATGTTCTTTGAGAATCCCAACCGCCATGATAAATGTCCACGTTGTGGTAAAATGGGTCAGGTAGGAGCCACATGTTGGTCTCGAAGCAAGTCGGAGGGCTAGACGGGAAATGTTTCCATTGAAGAAGATGCTGTAGACTGCGCCTATGATTATAGTTACAGGTACGACTAATCCTCGGAAGACGTCTACGTAGTGAATGAAGTCAGTATCCAGGATGTTGAAGATTTGATGGCGGTTAAGCGAGGACAGCATGGTTAATCTTTGCTATAACAACCTTGAGATGCTGAAATGGTTCTTGTAGGATACCTCCTTAATACAAGAATGTATGCCAATAATACGACGAAGAAAGTAGTATCACGCTGTAGTCCGGAGGCGGGAAGGTTCAAGAAGAAGAAAAAAACTCGGAAGAACGATTTACAGTCAACTTTCTGTAAATAAGAGTCATATCATAGTTGGATATCGCATCTTCTGGAATCACGTTCGGGAAATTGATGCGTGAAAATGCCGAAGAAGCCCAAAAGGAGATTATTAGTCTTCTATACGGCCATAGTGGTTTGAATATCAACACCGTGAGTGAGAAGGAGAAGTGCGGGAGACAAGATAATGGGAGACGACGATTGAAGGTGGATACGTTGGACGTGCACGGCCTTGATCCATCGCTTTCCTCGATTAAGAAGCTATCTCGAACGACCTCTCTTCTATCCCAGTAGATAATCTCTCCATCATTCCATAAGAAACGAGAAGGACCATCAGAGTGAAAACTGGAGCCCCGTATGTCCCGTTTATGGTGTTTAAAAAACGTTCTAACAAAATTTGGCGAAAGCACGGTCCGGTTTAATTCATTGGTCTTTGACGGATCGTTGTTAGATGTGATTATAGTAGGCCCCCAGATGGAGGATATGACCGGAATTACTGATCTAAGGATGCGTCAGAAATATTTCCCGATAATATCGTGAAATATTTCTGACGGGGTTAGTCATCTCTTTCCCGTCTAGTAGATGGGAACGAGGTGGCTATCCCCATTTCCCCATTTTCCCGAAGAAGGAAGAACTAGGGGAAGACATGGATAATAGAAACTTCAAATTCAAATCCACAGCCTCAGCTATGGGGTGTTGGTTAGGTTAGGTTTAGTAGGTTAGGGGTGTGCTAACCCTAATAAATCATTTTGAGATTAATGGGTCGTCCTCCTTCCGAATCGGAAGAGGGGATGTAAATAACTATCCAAAACAACCTCGATGATCCGTGGACCAAGGGAGGTGGATTTGATGAAGTCACTAGAAGGATGTTAATCCGTGACAGTGTAGATGAGAGGCGTGGTCATTTACATGCCAAAATCACTGTTCCGACTCGTAACTTGCTCACAGAAAGTAGATGTATAGCGTATCATCTTCCCGAAATTAGACCAGCAGATACCCCCGTAAAGAGAGAATTTGAACCTCGCGATAGAGAGCCAATACATAGCAAAATAAGGAGACTACACCTAAGTACAATCAAATGGTGAGTGACAAATTGGATAAAATGTTGCGCACCGGCATCCTAACTCCTATATCCTCCGCATTGTCGTTTCTAGTCATCATCGTGACAAAGAAAGATGGAAAGCCCCGGTTCAATGTAGATTAAAATCAGTTGAAAAATAATTTGAAGGAATACAGATGGCCAATTGCAAATTAGAAGGAGATCTCCGATGAATTGGAAGGACCCATCTTATTATCCATGATCGAACTCTTTTCGGGGTACTGACAAATACATTATGTCCCGCAGAAGAGTGTAAGGAGAAGACGACCTTCGTTTGTAAGTCGGGAGCTATCAATTAGATCTGGTGCCATTTGACCTGATTCACGCTCCGTCGACTTTATAAAGGATGATGGACCAATTACTGGCTGGGCTGGAATTCTCGAGGGTATACTTGTATGTCGCAGTAATCTTCTTCAAGAATTCGGAAGGACACTTTCAGCACCTTAAGGCTTCCATGGTTCATGTGATCCTCCATAGACTCAAGTTTAAGATCAGCAAGTGCAATTTTTCGCAAGAACGGGTCGAACTATTTGCTCATGTAGTAGAGGATTCCGGTATCTCCCCTGCCCGAAAAATTTAAATCAATACGTAGAGTCTCTTCCCCGAGTTCTACATGATCCGTTAGAAGCTTTCTAGGACTTGCGGAATACTATTAACGGTAATTCAAAGGGTTTTCTTATATTTAGACACCCATCCATGCAATTACTTCTAAGAGGAGCACCTTTGTCTGGAAAAAGGAACATGAGGCAGTATTCTTAGCGTTGAAGAGAGAACTAAATTCAGCCTCGGAATTGGCATTTCCAGACTTCAACGAGCCGTTCGTAGTGGAGACCGATGATTCCGCGACATAAAAATGAGCCGTTTTAGCTCAGAAGAAAGAAGATGGTAAGATAAATCCCGTCCTATTATCAAGCATAAGATGAGCGCAGAGGAAAATAATTATTCAGCATGTGAAAGAAAAGCTCTTGAAGTAATATTTTACCTCCGTAAGTTCCGAGTATACCTCCTACCTTCGGTGCCTTTAAATTTGATTACCGTCCACCACTCTCTATCATATGCATTCAAGAAGCAATACGTGCATGGGAGCACTCGCTCGTTAGTTAGAATTATGGGCAGAATACAAATTTGAAATCGTATAACGTCCAGGGGAGAATAACCAAGCAGCCTACTTCTTGTATCGAAATGTGGGTGGCTCCGAGAAAGTAAAAGATCGTGATGAAGGTAAATTGATGTGCTTGTCCGTTGAGCATGGAGAAGGGTTCGAATGTGAAGACTTAGAATTTCACTTGATAGCTATTGGAAATTGCCTGAGTTGTTCGATTCTGTCGGATTTGGAAAGGAAGGAATGTTTCAGAGTACGGCGAGCTGTAAAAAGTTCATCTTGTGACCGGATCAACTATTCCATAGGACTCCAAGGGGTATTGTCTTGGGTTGATTCTGAAGAGTGTTCATATATCTGCATTTATGTTCAAAGTTTATTCTTCTATCTTTTCACTACCAATGGATTGTTCATCCCTTTTTTTCCTCCCGACATCCTATACTAAATCCTCCTTCTATTCCAGCATCCTTTCCCCTTATCCCACTATCTTACTGTGTTTTCTCGTGGTATTCGCCTGTGGATCCCTTCTCTCTTTCCGGGTTGGTATTTTATATCCTGTTATTAGCCAATCCTTCACCTACCGCCGAGGGCGTGTTACAGAGTATGTAGGCTTTTGAGTAGAGATGTGCTACTCGTCCACCCTGGGTTCGCGGTCATGCTATAGGGTTCCGCGGACTGTGCTGACACCCTAGTAGCCTGTGCCGTGTTTATGGTTCCCCACTCCCACGTGTTGACGTCCTTGTCCGATTATCCTCTGAGTGATACGGTCCCGTAGCTTGTTGTTGGTAGCATGTCGCAATGTCGCTGTGGAAATCTCCTTTAAGATGGTTGACTATGGGGTTGTTGGTTTTGTTGCAAACACGTAACTATTTCATCCTACTTCCTGTCGCCTCCAGCATCAGGGTTAAATATGCATTCTTTCATAAGTGTCTGAAGTAAAGATGACAAGTGTAACACCAATTGCTATTATATTGGCAAATATCTAATCGTTGAAATTCCTAATTTGCTATCACGATGAGTATGATTATCTGAAAAATGACACGTGTAACACCAAGTGCTATTATATGTGCTATTCTATTGGCCAATATCTTATCTTTGTAATTACCAATTTGCTGTCTTGACGAGTATGGTAATTTTTTACTCGTGATGCTCCCTTTTTCAATTCTTCTGTATTGTTGTGAATTTTGGTGTACCTGATGTATGTATGCGTCATCATCTGTTATTATGTGTATTTATAATTCTCCATATCATGTTATCAAACATGTCGTTAATCTCTCCCATAGTACCTTTTATAGTTATTGCCACTCCTCCCTTGACTTCATCGTCATCCTTCTATCACTGTCATCCTTCCGTTGTCGTCGTCCCACCACCACGTCATCCTACCATCTCGTAGGTGTCATCGACAGATTGTAGGAGTAAATGTACGTGGATCCTTCGCTTCTTTAACGAGGACATGGGACATTGGGATGTGGAAACTACGTGGAGATTTGTTTACAACGGCTTCTAGTGGTTAGGAGTGATTGCTAATATGACTGAATTTGTTAATTCATATGACTACTGCCAAAGAATGGGACCGCTTCCCAGATACTGAACAGAATTGAATCGCACTCTTATAAACATAATAGTGGTATTCATTATTGAATTCGTAGGTCCATTCCAGGATTCCGTGGGCAATATGAAGTACATATATGTAGGCGTTGAGCACCTCACCGGTTGGCCTATTGCTGTTGCTACCGTGTAGGGCACATCTAATTCAGTTATCAAGTTCGTGAAGGAGGAGATCATGCATTCTTTTGGACCAGCTCAGATTACCATGAGTGACAACGCGTCGTGCTTCACCTACAAACTACTGACGAACTTCATGCTACATAACGGAATTGATTGGAAAAAGGTTATGACATGTGCCCAGATGTTGAAAGGACGGGCAGAACGAATAATAGGGACGATAGAGAAGATTGTAGGGCGTCTTATTTCCATGGACCGAGGCGATAAAAACATCGGTGTACGGATATAGACGCCCTCCATTGACAGGCAATGTTTCATAGCTCGAACTTATATATGGACCTCAATCTTATATCTTACCATCGGATCCAGCAGATTCACGGGGATCCTCATCCTCAGAATATCGAAGGGTAGAGTTACTCATCATGACGATGATGCGCGCACGACTGGCGGAATTTCAGAAGACGACCATAAGAGAAAATGAGGAAGCGTTTTTCGATTAGTTTGAAGTTGGGAGTTTAGTTTTGGTATCCCATGGTCAAGAATTGAATAAGGTTTCCAAATAGCCGGCATTTAAGAGCATATATTATGGACCATGTAACTTTGTAAGATGCAACCAACCGCGTTACACGCTAGTACCAAGAACTGGGCAGAACTATCGAGTGTAAATCCACGCCCGTCATCTGGTTAACTATTGCATTAGACGTTCGCACCTCATTTAGCCGACTGCGCCTGCTACCTATATCTTCTTTCTCCTTTTCCCTCTCCTATTATCGGGTTTGATATTCCACTTCAACTTACCATCAGCACGTTTCACCTACATCTCAACCATGCGTATCTCTAGAAAGGTTACCAGATGTAAATTTTAAACAACATTGCGTGCTTCAAATCTTGCGACACACACCATGTGTGACACACTCCATAAAAGACGAGAGCGATACCGATGTAATAATGGCGATAATGATGATTGTGAGATAAAGGATGATAAATGAAACAAATAATAACGCCACAAACATAGGTGTATAAGAGCTTAGTGTCCAGACGCACTACAAGCGGTTTAAATTGGTATACGGGAACGGTGAACCTATACTGTAACTAATTATTCGACTGAAATACAGACAAGGGTCGAGGTGGCCACGTTTACTGTATTTAAGAAATGATTGACATCAATATTACTGATGACTGAATAACTGTACTTACGATACCGGTGACTGAATCACTGTACTTTCGGACGACAGAATTCATAGTCACTGTATCTAATGCGGATAATAGAGAGACCTCAATTCCAACAATCATGTTTTCTTCTCCTACACATGTATGCTGATTCATAGAACCTAACTGATTGTTCGATCTGGCTACCAGCCAAATTCTATTACACATGTTGAACTTTCAATGACGCTTGGCATAAATATATGATACACCCCGATGCCGAAAGGGGAAGAAGAAATAAAGTCGGTAGACACATTTTGACATTAGTATTCTATACAATTTCGTAAATCAATTAAGTAAGAATACTAACTATGTGGAGTAATAGCCGATCCAAAAGCGCCTGCGACCGGATAACAGCCAGCAGTCAGAGAAAAAAGTGATCCCATCAATCACTTGTTAGACTTTTGTAGGAAATGACAACTGGAGGTAGTAAGATACCTTCGGACAACCGAGACCGTAAAGATACTGTACGGTACCAGTTCTACGAATCAATGTCGCGAGCGGGAGCAGCATAGATAATTGGCTTATCAGAGCGACTCGTAAGTTAACACCTATTTAATTGCATAAACTCGTATCCATTGATTTTTTCATCAATAAAGATAGCCAGTTATACTTTGATAGATTCGACTCCAATGCGATTTTATCACCGACACAAGAAGCTGTGGTCTACGTCGTGCACCTACGTGTACACGTTTCAACGTAATCTTAACTTAATACGTGTTCCATGTCAACTCAAACTACGTCATCAACTGTACTATGGTCAGATGAATTCTCTTACAGTCGAATCAAGAATAATACTGACGATTATTGTAAGATCCATGACACGGGGTTTCCATTAACCTCTGCTCTTCGGCTGTGATAGTCTCTATATGATCGTTCAAGCCACGTGACTCCTTCGGAGGTATTTGAATCGGGTACGGGAACTTAATCAAATTCAGCTGTACTACAGCTGCTGCTGGTAGTAGGAGCAGAACCCGTAAGAGAATAGAATGAACTTATGATTGCCACACGAAGACATTCTACATATCTGGAGATGCAGAAGTTCGGCCTGGAAGTCACTTTGAGTGCTCCCATGTTCAACAAAGTTGGTCTATTGTCTAGTGCGTTAATATTTACGATCGTATCTCTATTATACAAGCAACATGTCCCAATTTTGTCCAAGTAACTCGAATATAGCTTTTAAATCCCTTTCTATCATAACAGGAGCAACCATTCCGGTATTGGGAGGATTGGTGGATTCGGATTCAGAATAATAATAGCTGAGGTGATGATCGCTCTCGTAAATGTCCTTACTTGTAAATAATAGTAGTCTATCTCCCAAAATGAGGTGTCCCATCCCCTAAGTGTAGTAGAAGCGAAATACCCCATAATTTGGAACCCATCTCTAGCCTCAGAGGAGAGTAACAACCAATTCATAGAACAGGTACATTCCATGGCCGGCCGAACGGTAGAGATTGCGGCCAAAAACCAGCGATCGATGATTTCATAGTAGATCGGTACTTAACGGTTCCTTAACCATAGTAGGATTGCTTATAGTACGATGCTTGCGGTATTGAGGCTCTTGTGGTTTAATTCCATGCATTCAACGAACAAATGATTTCCGAGCTCAATTTCGATTTTTAATGCTCTCGTTGGCAATAAAATGACCAATCCCATTGGCAAAGATGGGAATGCGTGTAATCCTGTACGAGTATGTCGGTAAGGCCCTCGGGGTGCATATCGGAAATGCACCTCATGGGCCTTACCTCCATACTCTAACATGAGTGCACGCATTTCTGTCGACGTGGTCGACATTCAATTGCCGTTCATCCTCTTGCGGCATAGAAGGACACCGAGGTCGATTGTCCATCAAC
>JAULBU010014501.1:0-21760 GCA_032358235.1 Odonthalia washingtoniensis | reverse complement strand
TTAAACATTCGGCACTGACCCCGACATGGCAGGCGCACTAGATCCACAACGCACGACTTCCCACACTTTGGGACGCGAACGGCAATGAGTTATGCCTGCTGGAGGCCATACCCCTTCGTCTACGACTGAAAAACTCGACGTATACTTCCCGATACTACTTCGCACCCAGCTTGTGTTGCGACATGCTGATAGGAACCACGTTCCTATCCAAATTTGTTTGGGCCATACGCTGCATAGCAGGAAGAGTTGAACAAACTCGGAGAATCATTCCCACCCTTGGTCACAACAAATTATCGACCAAGGCCCCAATAATAGTGTGCGGATTCCATCCCGGTATGCGACCAGCTTCCACCAACGCGGAACGGCAATCGGTTTTCCAAACGCCTCACCATGCCCACAATGTCACAATCATACGTCCGCGTGGTCACGGGCCTCGATGGTACGATTAACATAGAGCCCAAGAATTCCTCACTCACGAGAACCGGATTTCGCGTGGCCAAAGGGACGCATAAGGTGCGACTAAGGAAACCATTCAAAATCATCGTCTCCAACTTCACAGACTCGCTCCATTTGCTCTCCAAACATATTGACCTGGCGTACGCAGTAGGCCACTACAAACTACTCGTATCCTCACGAGACGAGCCGCCGACGAGATCGCATCGTCGCTCTTCTTGACCCCCGGGAACGATTTTCCACGAGACGAAGGGGTACTTTGCCTCGACATCGACAAGTTCACCCCCGTAGAAACAGTGGCGAGTCCGACCATACCTTCTTCGCACCAAAACAGGCCATCAAGCTGCAACTGGCTCTAGATTGTCGCGTGACCGGCGACCTCACACACGTTACCGACGCCGGACTCCGCACACGAATTATGTCCATGCTGGAAAAGAATCAGTCCGTGTTGAATGGTCTCCTGGGAGAGCTAAAGGTGACCATGTATTTGATGGCGTTGAAATAAAACACGACACCCATTCATCAGCAGACGTACAGGGCTGGCCCGATATATCGGGCAATAATGGATGATCACGTCCAATCGCAACTAGCCGCTGGCGTTATCGAACCTGCCCAGAGCAAATGGACAAGTCCTATAGTCCTGACTCCAAAACATGACGGTTCGTAGCGTTTTTGTGTCCATTTCCGCCACCTTTACAGCGCCAATATCCCCGATATTTATCCACTGCTCCGAATGGATGATTGTATCGACAGCTTAGGCGACGGTCTTCATCACCTAAGACTACAACAGCAGCTACTGGAAGATGCCGCTGGATCCGCAGGACAGGAAAAAGGAAACGTTCAAGCCTCATTGTGGCGCGTTACGTTATTCGCGGATGCCCTTCGGCCTCAACAACGCACTGGCCACTTTTCATTGCGCGCTGGATATTATCCTGACGTGCTTTCTATGGAAAACGTGCCTTCTCACCTGGGCGACGTGATCATCTTCTACTCCTCCCATGGAATAGCACGTCCAACAGGTGGATGATGTCTTCACCCTCCTTGGCTCCGCTGGAATCTTGCTGAAGCTGTTCTTCCCGCACAAGGTCAATCACCTCGGCCACGTCCCGTTACTGGGGAAACTAGCAATGGCGTCAGACGCCATCCGCGGCGTCCACGACGCTGCTTTACACCTGGATATTACACAACTGCAATCATTTCTGGGGTAATGCAATGTTTATGGCCTATTTATGCATAGGTTCGCCAATATGGCACACCACCTCCATGAACTGTTTGGAAAAGGGGCAAACATCGGTTGGGGGCCTGCTGACGCCCAGGTGGTTGCGTTCCAGCCCTGAAAGAGGCGTTAATCTCTCCTCCAGTACTAGTACTCCTACTCCTGGACCGGCTTTTCATGATTTACACCTATGCTTCCGGGTATCAAATCGGTAACGTTCTTCTCCAACGACAGGACGACGAGAACCCGTCGTTCTGGGTGACCATCGGATACTGGTCTCGTGCATTGAAGAAGGCGGAGCGTAAGTACTCCACTACAAGACGCGAATGACTCTCTGTACTATAAGCCATAACCACACTGCGACAGTACATCGACGGCCAACCCTTCACTGTGCGTTCCGACCCCAACGCCCTACGATGGATGCTTTCAGTCAAGGACTCGACAGCAGGATTGCCCGATGGTTCCAGCGTCCGGTGCCATAAGATTTCCAAGTCGTACTCAGGATAAGGAGAGTACACCAAGTACCGGACGCACTTCTCCCTTCTCGTACCATGCACAACAGGCGAGGCCGAACAGACCCCTTTTTAAGACGAAATTACCACTTTCGACAGTGTAATTCAGGTGGTGACACGCCGATAGGAACGCCAAGAGGAATCATCGCTTCCCTTGAAGGTACGCATCACCCCAGCGGTGGGGCGAACCCCGCTGCAGCGTCTGTGCAAACCATCGCGAACGCCGAAGCAATGGACCTTTAACTAGGCGCCATTGACTCAGCAATGATGGACGGTCTTGACATTCGGATCCTCGATAAACTATAGTTGGAAACAGTGAAAATCATTCTACATCCGACTACATCGTCTTTGGACGATGTTCGAACCCCGATTTCCCTAGAGGAATTCCTGGAGGGTCAACAATCGGACGACTTCTGCCAGACAAAGATCCATCGCGGATCCTTGGAACGCACATATTTCGAGGGGGACGAGGGCCACTTGCGACTAAAGCATCCCTATGGCGCTCCAACAGCTCCTTTGTCATATGGCGCACAACGCCATCCTGGGTGGCCATTCCGGCCAGACGATATTGACCGACACACTCCTCCGCACATATTACTAGCTCCAAATGGCCGCTAAAGTTCTGGCGACGGTACTTTCTTGTTGGAATTGCGGGAACAACCGTCTCCACGTAATTTGGAAGTCAAACCTGATGCAACTATTCCCCACGACGACGACACTGGAATGCGTTGCGATGGACTTGTTGGAGCGCCTACCCGCCAGCAAGGCGTTGTAACAAATATATTCTCGTCATCCCTGACTGGTTCAAGAAGCTAACCCAGGTTTTGTGCCTCCGGTAGACAACCGCTTACGTGATAGCCGTCGCTTTCGGCACAAGCTGGGTGTAAAAATATGGTTCACCCAAGAAAACGGTCTCCGACAATGGACTGCAGTTTGCGTAAAAATTTCTGGAAGGAAATCTGCCAGATACTAAGGGTGCCCAACACTTTCACCAGTACGTAAAACCCCCAGACCAACGGGCTAACAGGGCTGTAAGCACGACCAGTTTGCATAATAAATGCCGTCTCGGAGGCAACAGCGGAGCGCCAACGAGACGGTCATTTTTCCTCTGGTGAGAACTCGACCGCTAACCTTCGCCTAAACGCATATTAACTCTAGCGAACCAACTACCAGACATATCTCCGAAACGGGCGGAACTAGGACGATCTATCAGTGCTCCCTACGTGTGCGCCTCATAAAGGGCCTCACTAAACACTTCGAAGCACGGGATCTTCTAACCTTCTGCCCGCGCTTTCATGACGGTGTTTACAGTCCACCGTCGTGAGAGAACCCAATTACCAATCCTTGGTCACTTTGTCCTCCATCGACTGGGTACCCATCCAATCTGCTAAGGGTGTGGTACTATATGCAGGTATAATGCAATACTAATATTTTTGAGTTGCTGTCTTATGTGTAAAATACGTAGCCTCCTAAGTTGTATTGGCCATCAACTTTTTAATCAGTACACCGTATGTGTTGAAAGAGGTGAAAGGCTTACGAGGTTTTCGTCATAACAAATGCCTAAAAATGGAATGAATCTTCAGACCGTTGTACAATTCCATCTAAATAGGATTCGCGGAATCTTCGAATGTTTGAACAGTCTCTCCCACCGGAATCCAATATTCTTGAACTCCAATTTCAGCGCTTTCTGATGCTGAACCTATACGTAGAAATTCCAAAGACCAGTTAATTTGCCGTGGTGGAGAAATGTTTAGAGAAGAGAGAAAATGTTTTGCCAAGCGGTGATTGTGCGATCTGACACATAAATCGAGTCCCCGGCATTTACCAGTAGTAGCGATGAGATGTCTGCGTATTTCTGCGTAGATGATCATAGCGCAGAACCAATTCAATGAGTCTGGTTGTGAAGGCGGGATTCCGTTTGTAGGTGAGGAAGTTCGATACCCGCCCTTCATTTTTCCTCAATTCAATAGCAATGTTGATAGATGTACACGATATGGTAATGTTGTTGAGTTGAAGTTAAGAACCAGCCTCATCACGCTAGAAGAAGAGGTAACCAATTAGTTCTATGCTTGCGTTCCGTATGAGCGTAATTTCCAAGTGCAGGTATACTAGAGCAGCATTGAGAATTGAGAGTGCGACCGTACTCTGTAGTGCATGGCGCCCAAAGGTTTATTCTGGGTCTCGTAACATCTAGCGCTCTGTTGACGCTGGTTTATATTCTGATACCGCAAGGGATATTGAAGAAGTGAATGAAAGAGGTTTTCGAATGCGTGTGTGAGCTGTAGAAACTGCTGACCAGCAGTTTTGCAGCAAATTACCAGGAATCCATCCTTCATTGAAAAACCAACACATGTAATGTAGGAGGCTGGCTTTGTTTCCAGAGAGGCGATCGATGCCATGTACTTCACAGAAGGTCAACTATTTTCTCAAAGTATCTCATTTGATTTCAATGTATTTTAGACGCGAGCTTTGAGCATGAGTACCGCAATGGTAGCCTCACAGCCTGAATTACCTACCTCAGCGATGTTAAGAACCGACCTTTGTAAAGTGGTGGCTAGTGATGGTTCCTTTCGAAGATGCATACAGCTATTTTTAATGGTGGCTATGGTAGCATGGATGAGCCCATATTGGCGGTATGTAGACGTCGTGTTGGTAGAATAGATGTGGGGCTGTTAGGTTCGAGAGGTGGCCGCACCAGGACTGTGCTGGCCACCACGGGGTTACTGGGGTTTTCCGTTCTTTCTCCTGTAGAATTGTTTTGACCTCCACTCTGATCAATTTGAGTGGCGGGTTCCATAATTTGATTTCCCCCCAATATTGTACCAGAGAGTCTGCAGCGAGGGAGATAGGTGATGTGAATTTCTCGTTGAAACTTTGCAGAGCGTGTGCTGACAGTCTGCAAAGCGATTGATTTCCAAATGGACAGTTAAAAGTAGATGATAAGTAACTAACCTTCTGGTTACAGCGCCAGTCATCCAAGGTGTGCAGGCGTGAGAGGCGATCCGCGAAGACATTGAAGGCGGACTGGACGTATTGAGATTCAATGGTCACCCCCATGTCGAGTAGTAAACGGTGTGAAATCCTCATTTCGTTCATCAGTTCGCGCTAGTTGCTCGTCATATCTTTTAGAATCTGTACCACACCTTGGTTTTCCTCCCAGACCTTGAAGTGCGTCCTTTGATTCAGATGGTTCGAGAAGGACTGTATATTGTCCGTTACTGCGCTCAGATATAAAAAGGTAATCAAATTGACTCGGAGTAATGAGTCTTAGAGTTCACGGGCCTCCCATATGCCATTCTGCCCCGGTCGTAGATCGCTGCCGAGAGTGCCTTCTTTCCTTATTGAGGTTGACGCCTCTAAGTGTAGTGCAAGTAGCACCTTCTATATTGTTAGGAGTACCGATGTGGAGGTTAGCAGTAAGCGCAACTGAAGAAGGACCGTGACTAAGGCTTTCGTTAGACGCGTTCGTTTCTCTGATCGGTACAGGTTCTGAAGGGAGTTGAATAATGCTGGGGTGGAGAAGAGAGCGGGCGGAATGGCCAGTGGTAAATAGATTGCCACGCCGTTTAATTGGAGTAACATAGATACGTCTAGTAGTCGTTGGTTGCGAAGGACTTCTAATAAGAGCAAGTGCGCGATTCCAGCCAATAAGAGACGTTTCTACGTGGTACCGAAAATCATACGTTCGGTGTCAATGGTGAACCCGAGATGCTGTATTTTATTGGAAAATTCCCATCTGCCTTTCTACAGTTTCCTTTTCAGACCTCAAGATGTTAGTAGATCGGCCGCTCTTGAGCGAGCCTTGCGCAGCTGCTCACTAGTACAGTTGGCGATCAGGAAGTCGTCCATACATGGGTGGATGCGGAGACGGAGATGCTGTAGTATGTACTGCACCATTGATCTCATAAATTTGATGAAGCAATCAGCAATAATTTCCATCCGAAAGGTTAGCGCTTCACATCGAAAGTACTACTTTCGCTGTGTACCTAATTGGTTCCTCTTCAAATTGGATGGAGGGTAGTACCATCCACTCAATTTTAATAGGAACCAATTTCGGATATATATAGGTGAAGCCGAAAGTGGTGATATACGGTTTTCTATATCAAATGAGATGAGACGATGGTGTCGCTTCATCTCCACCGCAAATAAATCCAGAGTTTCCATACACACGGGTTGGCCCTATAAAATGGTTAATTGAGGAGCCAGGCTGACGACGAGACGGCGCTTTTCATCTTAGTGGACTACGAAAGAGTTTGAGAGATGGTAACCTTGTCTATGTAACAGTTGAACTTCCGAGGCAGATACTTATTCATGGCTTTTTCGTTCCAATGCCCTGGATAGATCGGCTCTTAGCCATTATTTGTCCGTAGTGTTGATAGTGATTGTCGACTGATTGTAGTTTATGTGACGTGACGAGGAGTGTACTGGTTTTTAGTAGACCCCGAGATGGATTGTGCACGTGATGCAACCAGATGGTTTGAGGGTGTCTCACCAAAATGGGATGGCGTGCTGGGTATTGTGTCAGAGGACGGTTGAAGAAGTAGATACCGTCATCGCTACCAGAAAAAATTGCAGTACAATTGCAGGATAGAGTGAAATTGCAAGCAGTAATCCACTAACAAATGCCCGTCAGAGACTCTTTATCGGTAATGGCCGCAAAAGTGTATACTAGCTAGACGTAGCGCGAGTACCTGAATTCAGTACTCGGTGTTTCTGTAGCGAGTAGTCCCTCTTAGGATGGGTTGTATTAGTACCGTGTCCTTTCCCACCGTGTGGCTGTTGTTGTTGATATAGTTGTTGGTGTTGTTCCACTTCCGGACAACTTGAGATCTTGCTTGTTTATTGACTTCTTTTACGTAGGCGTGTGCTCGTAATTTGGCAAACTCAGAAGTGGCGTTACAGTAGATTGAAGAGACGTATGGTTGGTCGTTTCTAAGATACTTCTGGACAAGAATTTTCTCGGCTTTTCCGGATTCCAGTAGATCAGCGAAGAAGTCAATCCTTTCCTACATGCGAGAGGTGGAGGCATCGATGAAATTATATACTACCGAGAATGCGTCGCCAGCGGCAAAGATAGTACCAGCAGCGAGAGCTTCATCCATCCTGTGAGACGCATCGAGAGCATTCACCTGATTATGGCCAATGTTCCAAGCGACCTCCGCCTCCCAGCTGTCACGGTTGTCAGCACTCTTGATGCGGCCGAACTGTCCCTCGTGTAGCTGGATGAAGCAGGTAGACGAGTATTGGGCGAGGTTACTTTGCTTCACCAATATATTGAGCTTGCCGGTTCTGTCGTAGATGTGTCTAGTCGATAAGACGTCAGAAACCCCGGTAATATATGTTGATGGCAGCGATAACTGTACTGTCCCAACTTTGAAATCCTTGACGGATACCGAGGGTTGTTCGGCAGTGACGCGCGGTGCTTCATTCGGTGGATGAGTCTGCGGGGTCGCGGGTATGTTATATTTTAGCGCACTGACTTCGGAGAGTTGTGTTTGAATCTGCGCGACGTCGTCAGTGATCTCCTTAAGGCGGTTATCAGTAGACGCAGACGAATAAGAGGCTGTATTATTGGGCAAAGTAGTGTGCATATTTGTGAAGGTCGGCGAAAACCATGAAGATTCTTTCTTAGCTGGTTGTAAGGATGGGAAAAGCGACGACTTGAGGAAAGGAAATCCGAGACTGAAAACTATACGATATGAGACGCTTGAATATTGCCCTGTTCGCAGGGTACACATATTTCAGAAACTGATGCAAATTTCTAAACGGCTACGGCAGTAGACTAAGACTGCGGTGCTGTTACAGTACGTAGCTGCCAGTGTAATTTCAATACTAAAATTTCTGTGTTTCTATCCTATGTGTACACTACGGAGCCCCCCAAATTGTATTCACGGATAATTTTTTTAATTAGTACACCAAAACTTGATATTAAATTTGATGTATATTACCCAAAGGTACCTAATGGAAGTTTACATATATTCTAATCTAATACATTTGTTAATGATCCATTACATTATGTTGACATATCCTCAGATAAATTTCGAATTGATTCTCAGGAGTTGATCAAGCACATCATAAATCTAATTGTTTTATTGCATGTAATGTATATTTTGATAATGATTGTTGTTCTAATTCTTTCCTTGTATTAAATTTTGATAATAATATTCTACGTGTTAATACACATGTTTTCTGTGACGATGTCTCTTCCAAAACCCACACGCGTCGTTTCGTGAAAAACATTCGACTAAGATTCGTCGGTCCATTCATGGGGATTAATCAACATAAATATCCTACGTTCTTCATTGTAATTTGAACTTTGCCAACACATTTTAATGCAGTGTAATTCTGTATATTCCTCTGGAGATGTTTTGCACATCATGTTTTCCATTGTTTGTGCAATTTCCTTTGGAGACAGCGGCCGGCCCTTGGTCCCAAAGCAGCTGAGCTAACTCAAATATTTCTACGTTTGATATTTCAACCTCATCAATCCTTGCCATTTTATTTTTCGAAGAACATCAACCTTGTACATTATTGCTGTTGATATCGTATCTTCGTTTCGATCATAACCTATGTTTTTGGGTGTAGCCTCACCATCATCGTCTCTACTGACAAGATTGAATATTTAACATGTGTATTACTATAAAATAATCATTATGATTCAGATCATCGCTTCTATCATGCAACATCATTACCAAATTATCACTGGCGGTTTTATCATTTTCCATCATCCTCATTCCATCGTTATAGTTATTGAAAGCCTTTATTGAGTTACTTTCACCAGCGTTGCCTTTTTCATCTATTCTATGTTGTTTAATAATTAGTTGTTTAGAAACATATTTCATCATCATCATACCGTCCTCATTATTATTAATAAATTCGTCTTTAATCTTAAGAATCAAATCTTTCTTTAAATTCATCATTAATCCTGGGTTTTTGTTTTTGTAATTATTGAATTCGTTATTATTATTTTCAACAAGTGAACTATCAATGTTCTTCCTACTTTTCATATTACCATTTATATTACAATGATCCAATTCGTGATCTTTTTCAACACTATCTTCAAAATTTATCTTCTCGTCATATATATATATATTCTTTAAAGTATATAACAAATTATTTTTCGTCCTATCCTTTATGCATGTTTTCAAGCTATCCGTCAACATTTCTGTACCATCTCTTTTCTTACTATCTTCACCGTCATAACCTACACAGTGATCTAAATGTATCTTGCCAGACAAATCATCGAATGGAAAGTTAGCTATAGAGACAAATCCACATCGTGATTCGTTCACATATTTTCTTTTACATTTATCAATCATTGGAAGAGACAAGTGATAATTATTTCTTGGCTTGCTGGAATCGTCAGGTGGTCTACCATTTTTACAATTGTCGTGGACGAGATAGGTGTTGCTGTATAAATTGTTAGATCATGAGAAATAATATTCCTTCAAGTCAATTACACATTCATCTGTATAATCAGAGCAAGCAGGATCATGTACTTTTCGCAACCAAAGTTGGAAAGTTATGCCTTTCTTTTTCCCAGTGAGCACTTCAGCAGCTTCTAAGATATTCGACGAACCCCGTCCGACTCTAGTAATTACTTGACATTTACCACCTTCAGTATGGCCGTCCTTAAAATGCATGGACATCTAACATGAAATAACTCTTATCAAATTTTCATTTGAAGATGGATGATCTGTATTATCAAAAGAGTCTGCATTATGACATGTTATTGTCTCCTTACTGTTTCTTTCTTCATTAGAATATGAAACTGTATCTAGATTTACACCATTATTATTATCAACATTACGGAATTCTTTTTCTATAGTACGTTAGAAAATGCCAAGCTGTATTTTTTGGTCGTTGATATTATAATTATAATAATTATTATTATGAGTATTATTTGGATGCCTACCTTTTCAATGATTGGTTGGACTGTTGAGGGGTGTATCTGTCCTCAGAAACCAGGTTTCTGGATTAAGGTGAATGGTATCCTTCAATATATCCCTAAATTTTTAATTTCAATTTAACTTATCGAAGAGAAGAAATTGAAAAATGTCCGCAATTTATCCGTGGAGTTAACTTGACGATACAGATCTTTTGCAAATATATCGGTGGGATTGCATAGGTGAGCGAATAGAGGTATATGATTGGCTGGAAAGTGAATTCCGAAATAGATAATTCAAACATATCTGAGTTTCTGGTTCTTGCTAATGGAACAGGCCGTTAAAAATTATCGATGACTTGTATTAAATCCGGACCTGTTGCTTGTCCAAAATTTCAATTGAAGTAATCAGAAACGAGTTTTTTTGGCAACCATCTCAAACGACTTTTATATCCATTCATCTCAAAGGACTGTTTTTCTCACTCATCCAAAACAGCGCCCCTAGTCATCTCATCCTCTTTTCTCGCAATTGAAAAATATCAGTAAGCTCTACCTACTTCCTACCCGGGTCACTTTACGGCAGTTAGAGTTTCTACGCATGCTGGCCAAGATTTACAAGGTAAAAACGCTGTTAGTAGAAGGGGGCAATGTCGCGTGGGTCGAACAAGAGGTGATGGAATAGGTTGAAGACAACGGGTGATCGGAGCGGCTGTGCACGAGGGCGGGGTATGTGGACATCGCTAATCCATAACAACATCACCAAAAATTGCACTACGATATCTAGTGGGGAACCAAAGTTTCAAAGTGATGATAATTTTGCAAAATCTGTGTTGTACGGATGTGCTCAGCAGTTTACTAGAGCTGTGGTGCTACATTTCAGAAAATGAATTGGCAGCAAAGGGTCTGTAAAATGACAAGTCATCTTTTTCCATACTGTTCCCGGCCATGGCCGTGGCCGTCCACTGATTTATAGAATGTAGAAACGAAAGAATAATGATTCAAAGGCTCGAAGAGATGGTACCTTCCGCGTGGCGTGGTTATTCTACAAAGTACAGGGCGATATTTTCTCCTTTTCGTTATTCATTTGGAGTAGGAGTCTACCAGAAACATGTTGGCATGTTCGGCACAGTGAAAATGATTTGCAATACCGTGAAAGGAATGACTACAATACTACTGCAGCGCTTGACATATGACAAGAACATTGTGAAAGCAATGAACAAAACAGTGAGGAAATTGAGACTCCTTTATTCCAACTATCGCTTGCACAAATACGAAAATTAGTACCCACAGCCAAAAGTGATGAAGAATTCAGTGAGGAAATTGAGGCTCCTTTGTGTCAACTTCTATCAAGACAAACAGCATTACCCACATCCGACAGTAATAAACATCAATCGTTTCCGGGTCACAACAGTTCACCTCAAGCTGTTACAGAATATTATATGAAGTTCAACGAAGTACATCATCTTGTCCGTTCCCTGCTCATAACATTACACTTTAAGTATTTTCAGATTTTGATGATGAAGTTGAGCAGAGGATTTCACAACGGATGCGAACAAATTAGAGACAAATCTTGTGATTGTTTTTCACATCCGAAACAAAACTTGTAATGTTTTAATGGATTTTACGGATATCACATGATGAGAATTTAGCGTCCATAACACTGCCATACACAAATTTTTCGCCAAGTTGACTCAACGATGACAAATTTCCACTTCCCCTTCCCGATGCAGTCAACTTCGTAAAGAGTATCTTCTAATTGAGACCGCGAAATGCATTTTTCTTTTCTCTGATCGGTTGTTCATCTCGAGATCTCAAATCAAATTTGATTTCATTACATTACGTCAGATATTTTAGATGGCGTTGCGTCAAACGTTTTATCAAGTTAACTTCTCGAAAAAATGAACATTAGGGATATGAGCCGCCGATTGTGGGTGACTTTTACATTGTTCAAAATCAATTGCTCCCTACAGGTCTTGAAGAGTGCCGCATGTTTTGTGATCACATCTTAAGTTGCGATTTCAACGTCTTTTCGTCTGCTCCCACAGCATGATGTGTCAAATCGCTCATTATGTTGTACGTTTGACATTTAAAGATAGTCGAAGATGATATAAGCAATATGTTATCATTTGTGCAGTATCCAAGCAGTAATTTTGAAATCGAACGATCGCCTTGGTCTTTATGTACCACGCTATCATCAGGTGGTCTATCACTTTTCTTGTTTCCTTCGTCTCCGAGTTTGTTACTGTCTTTCTCAATATTTAATTGGGAGATGTTCAAAACACTGTATTTATCTTTACGAAATTATCAGTCTACGTACGGAGGGCTTCAAGGACATAGGGAAACTGCATGTTAGCTTATTTCATTTCAAAAGCTCGTGTTTGTTTTCAACGTTCGTACTGCCAAGTTATTTCATTCGATATTCTCGTTCATAGTGGGTACAGATCCACCTTTATGTTTTTTTAGCTAAATCATTTTTAAAAATTTGAAACTGGAAAAAATGATGTGACCGTTTAATAAGAGGTGATGTACAGTCACTGTATAGTCTTCATGGGAAGATTAAATTTCTATAAAAATTTAGGAAAAGGTGAGTAAATGCCGTCAAGTATCGACGGTATAGTTGAATCCACAACAACTCCATCAGATTAATGTAGAAAGGACATTGAGAACAAGGACGCAATGTGGAAAGGGGGCACGCCTCGACAACTTGATTGCCTGATGAGGTACACCTTGTGCATAGGTCAGTGCTTTGATAACCGTGATGAGGAAATTTTTATAAACATTTAAGCTTTCTATGAAGACTTTACAGTGACTGTACATAACCTCATATTAAACGGTCACAGTCTTTTGCCAGTTTTAAATTTTTAAAAATGATTTATCCCAAAAAAATAATGATGGACCTGTACCAACTATGAACGAGAATATCGAATGAAATAACTTGGCAGTACGTACGTTGAAAACAAACACGAGCTTTTGAAATTAAACAAGCTAACATACAGTTTTCCGATGTCCCTGAACCCCTCCGTACGTAGAATGATCATTCCGTAAAGACAAATACAGTGTTTTGAACATCTCCCTATTTAATATCCCAACAGAACTATCAGGTTCTTCACCCCTCTTTTCGCCAGCATTATCGGCACATATGACATTGGTTCCGATGTCATAGACAACAAACCCCTCGGTATTATCACCTACCAGATTTAATTCAATATTTTGGTCATCGCTTTGCACATCCTCTTCAACTACATACAAGTCGTCAGATATTCTTTTACTCCCTCGATAATTGCATAAAATGTTTTTCCTAATTCTGTATCTCTTTCGAAGTATTCCACTTGTTCCTCATTCTTGATAATTGCACGTGACTCATTATCTTTATCGAAATTGGTCCCATTAATTATATAACAGCCATCATAATCGTAATACGCAGAATCTTCGTTTTCTATCATCCATCTTGTACCATCTTCATTTTCATAGTACAAAGATTCCTCGTCCGTTGATCTAATACTATAGTTTCCTGTCCATCATGGTCAAATAGTCGTCGTTTAGCTGACTTTCTTGAGATATAAGAGTTTAAACTGTCAAATCACGGCTAACCGAAAGGGTACTCAATTGAACGGGAATGTTGATGGTTCAGATAAATGTGATATGGTCAGAGAATTTAGGTGTACTTCTATTTTTATTGGCTAAGTGAATAGAACAATATGGTCAACAATCGCAAAATATCGCAAAATCGAAAAGTCCCTCTCGTCCTAGTACGAATAAGTACTTTCACAGACCAAAGGTGTGTTTAGTACCTTCGACAGCTCCGGAGTTTATGAGCTGGTAGGTAACTGCTATATTACTCTCTGTCCTCTCGCGTTGACTTTTAGACAACCAGAGACGTGTTGGGCACGTTTCCATCATTGCGTTTGTGATTGAATCTTTGAATCTGGTGGTTATGAGTGAGATATGTATTTTCCTAACAATGTCTAGATTTTTTATTTCGTTCTTCATATCTTCTCGGATGTGTTATTTATACCAGTACCGACGTCGGTCAGAATAAATTCCGTGCAAGTGTGTCAGAATTCTACTGTTAGTCAAAAGCTAACTACTAGTTGGCTTTTGACTTAATTCTAATTAGTAATTAGAATTATGCTCAATCTATTTCGTATACGAAAAATACTAAATGGATTGAATACTCATTCAGTAAATTGTGCGCTGTAATTATAAAACACTTGTTCATTAAAATACTTTTAATGATTCATGAGTACATAACCCTGTCCTTCAGTTGAATCATACGAAGCCCGCATTTCTATCAAATCTGTTGATTTGACATTTATGTTTAGCTTTGAATCATCCTCTTGTTTTAACTTTTAATGCGTACGAATAATAATAATAGTTGCACTATCAGGAAATTTCGCCTTTGGTATTACTTTCACAGTTTTCGTGAAGCACAATTCTTCGCTCCTATAGGCGTCTATCATAGTAAATTTATCAAAACCATTAGATTCATGTTTCCTGAAAGTTTTGCTCCCAAACTATTTGATAAATTGCTTTAACACTGATTCTTCGATACTCTGTAATTCCTTGTGTTACAGAGTTACGGATGAAGCCTTTATAAACTGTCGTTTCTCGCTTTCCATATTAAGGCATTCTTTATCAACATCGTGATATTTAATATTGCACCATACGTTGTAGTTTTGTGAAAGTACTGTACCAGGATAACATAGTTTATCATCTGGCCAGTGAACAGATATTTTGTCACTATTATACGGCGTAATATTGTTATCAGATGAAAATTCGGCATATGTGCCCAGATTTTTCTATTATTAATATGAGGCATCTCACTATAATCATCTTCCTTCTCATAGATGTAGCCATTTTCATATTTGAATTCGTCAATTATGTCATTAAGCATAGGGACTGATTCATGTATCATTCTCCTTAAATCTTCATGAACTATTGCTGTTCATGTGTCTTCATTTGTCACACATATTTCTTGATTTACTTTAACAGGAAATGACACTGAACTAGCAGTTTGGTCTATTGAAAGTAATGGTTTGGGTGTAGACAAAGAATCACGTTTCTCGTGTTGGTTCTTAGCATATACTTCTACCATACCGCCAATTCTGACAGGTAAGTCTTTAGTCCCTTTTGAATTTAACATATAATTTAATTTACGTTGAGCTTGGAATTTTTTGTGCGCGTTGACGAGTTATGTAGGTATTTTCATTTGACCAGATTGGTTTGCTGAAACCTTTGGAAAATTGAAACTCGCTCAAGGTTTCATTTCCAAAAAACTTTATTATATCTTGTTATTGATATATAAACTATTTTTGCATCCATGTTTTGATTATTATCATGTTTGAGTCGCAGATAAACGTTTCAAATAACGTTATTTTTGGACTAGATTGTGTTTTTGCTATGATGCCCAGGCATAAATAGCATGTAGTTGATGTCCATTTGCTTTAAATATTTCTGAAACGCTTCAGTTATAAATGCTCTGTCACGAACAACACACTGTGCAAAATTGAGACGTCCAAATTACATCAAAAGCAATAGTTTCATCATTCATTGGTGTGCTTTCTACAACATGACCAACAGAGTGTCTTGATATCAGGTTCATCCTGTGCATCACCCGGTCATTATCCAGATAGAAGTGGTTAACACATACTACTTCGTTAAAATCCTTGAATAATTACTAGATTGGTTATTTACGAGTGGGCTTAGGTGGTTCAGTTCATCTACATTAATTATACAGTTCCATGACTTGTTGCACATATTCTTCAACCTCATTGTTCCAAAAAACCTTTATTTGGTACAGTAGTTCGAATCAAGTGTATCATGCGCGCCTACAGACGTGCTTATGTACCTTGTCTATTATTGGCTTTGTCTTTGACCAAGGTATACCACTTAATGCGTTACCTTAACGTAGTAAACTGTATACCTTGAATCAGTTTTATGTTGTTTAAATTTTGAACATTTAAACAACATAAAACTGATTGTATTTCGTTTGGATTGCAGAATTTATCAAACGGAATGTAGCTCAGAAATTTATCATTTTCCAAGGATATATAGTCGTTTTGATTTTTGACAAAGAAAGGTATTTCAATGTATTCAAGATTGCATTTCCTTGTCACTTTTCTACCAATCACCCATTTAAATTAATATTCTAAATCTAGATCGCTGATTTCTACAGAAAAGTTATTTGAATGGGGTATACACTGCAAACCTTTCCTTAGCAGAGGTACCGGCGTTCCTGTGTGACGAGTCAGAAATGTGGGAAGATTATTTATGCTATTTGGATGACGAGAGTCACGATGCAGTACTGGTAGCAAATACTCAACCAGCAGCGGCAAACCCAACACCCATATCAATTAACGAGCTTCTATGAGCCCACCTGTGCGAAAACAGCGCCACGTTATACTATGGAAGTTGAAAAATCCCTGAAGAAAGGAGAACCGAGAACTCGGACACATTTCAGTATTGATGACAATTTAATCTTGGTGTGTATCATCGATGGTCGTGAGAAATTAATTGTACCAGCATCCCTCCGTCCACGCCTGCGAACAAGCCTTCAAGGGCGGTCGCAGGATACCCAGGCTACCGTAAATGGTACTATACGTTAAGTAGGGGCTTTTATTAGCCAATGACTTTTTACTGCCCCAACATAGTAAGAAAATTTACGCAGTTTGCGCGCGAGCGGATTAAACTGCGTCGATACAGTGAGAAGATGCAACTCTTCCCAACTACTGCATCACTAGCTAACATCAGCTTTGAATTACTAGGCCTACTCATCGGTACCGCACGCAGAAAACCTATCTACTGGTTCTCAGGTTCCGATATTTTAAATTGACTCACCCAGTATTGCTCGTGATGACCAAAGCAGACGACGTGGTCATGGCATTTCTTAGACACTGGGTTTTATTTTTGGAGTTCCTGCACAATTATTGACTGGAAACTGTAAGCAGTTCGTCTCCCGGTTTTTTTGTAATTTTTCCGCGTCTTGAAAGTGTAGAATTCATTCACAACTACATACCATCGAAAATTCAACAGACAAGTAGAACTTTTTAATCGATCCATTCTGACGGCGATACGCCATTATTGAGCCGACCGCACGACTGAGTAGGATCTTTTCACCGACGTGATTACCTACTCGTACAACACATATACTCACACATCATCGGTGGTCTTGCCGCTTCAACTAATACTTTCAAGGGTGCTCAAGTCTTCGAGTACGGATTCCCGACCGCCATTACTGAACGTCGAAACCCCAAACGGTTACTGGCTTCGTTGGAAGAGATATCTCCAAAATGTAATGGTAACAGCTAGTGACAACCTATTTGGCTCTAAATAACGCTTCAAACATAATTTTGATGACCGCGTTCGATCACTGGCAACGGAAATACAAGTATTAGATCTGTTATATGTTCTAAATGACTACTAAAGGGGTAAATCCAAGAGGCACAGCAAGCTCGACCCAGTCATACATGGGACATATCTGTTGACTGCATTAAGAGATACGACAGTGGTCGAACTGATCCATGACGCTACTGAAAAAATCTCCCGGGATCTAGTTGCAGTCAAATCAGCTCTACCTGACCCCTCTTCTCGATTTAAAGATCGAATACCCTTGTAAAGCATGACAACAGTCGTAACAAGGACTAGACCAGGGCCAATTCGAGAACCATCGTCAGTGTACCACATAATGGACCACCTTGTGGATCATGGTACGGCTTTTTACAATGGAAATTTTTACAAGATTCGTGACCGATTATGGCGAAAGCTCTGGTCCGATCAGGACTGAAGTGAGTCCTTGTGAATCCCTTCCTCTCCGCTTTTACGGCCCAACGTCGTCCGGTACTACATGACAAATTCCGCTTTTCCTTAATCTCGCCGATACTGACCTGGGTTAATGATTTTCATCTTGATTGGAGCGGGATGTAGTGCAACGAACGGATGAAAACCAACGGAGTAATTACATCATATGAGTAGAAATTATGGAATTTTAAATTCCAATTTTAACTTCATACACTACTTGATCTAATACCATATCCTAATGTTAGACCTCTCTACAGTATCCGAATATCCGAGCCAGTATTTTGATACTGGTGATTATCACTATCATTTTAAGTGACAGTCTATCTAGTAGAGCTACTAAACTCCTTAAAGTACATGAGATACTTATGCCTAGAATTATTGACGGTAACTTCACCTGGTGATTAGATGTGGTAACTTACCGGTAGTCTACATTTGGATAATTATGGTTTACAGAGCCGCTGTGGAAGCCTATTCGATGACTCCCATATTTATTGGATTATAAGGTTGACACTATGACTCCAGATTGCGGCGTGCCATCTCCAGATATCCAAAATCGATACCTAAAAATCTTTCTCATTCATCATTTCTAAATCATGAAGGAGTCAAGCGGTTCCCATCGCTAAATCACCCCATCTTCCTACTAACAATTCAACCGCGTCACAAAGCCCAACTTAGTGATTTAGACATATATATACGTGACACTTAAATCTATCTGCACACCTGATCAGCTTCCACGCGAAAATCTAATGGTGTGCTAACATCCTTAGTGCAGCTCCTCTTGCCTAATTCTCCACGCCCAGTCCAGCTTCTCTTACCGACTCGCTACAAAAATTCTACCAGCGACGCAACTTAATTCTGTATGGCCATTTACTGCTTCGCCTGTCTATTTTCTACGCTACACTCTTATCCGTGCCGATTTTCTACACTTCTTAGTACAGCAAGTGTCCGAATGGTACGATAATCCAAGTCACTGTCATCGTGCCCTGTTCCTTTGTTATTTTTTTGTTTTTTTGGTGCTTTTTCATGAACCACCGTTCAAGCGGTGATGCTAAGAATCTGCTATCCGACCTACTAAGCTACTGGGGAAGCAGGTCGGACCTTGAAGTGATCACCTAGGAATCTAGTTTGTATTTCAAGATGGGTTTTCACCGCACCGACAACCACTTCTTCAGTAATTAAACCCGTTCCTGATACAACACAAGAATGTCGGTAGGCTTCATTTTTTCATTCGTTCTTAATGGTGCTCTTTAAGCGTTTTGTTGTGCTTTTGTCGGCAATTAGTTTCCAAGTAATGCCATGCACAGACTTCCCTTCTCATTGGATTTTTCAGTTCATTCTTGAGACTAAAAGATGGCCCATGAGATAACTGTTTGCCAACATGTCATCTTCGATCTCCTTTTCGTTTGACGGAGCTACGTCTGCTTCTGTTGATTTGCTCTTAGTTGTAGGAAGTTTTTCTACTGTTTGTTCATTAATGTACTTGAATCAATTTTGGAAAGTAAAATTGCGGTGGAGCTTCTTTTCAACCATTCCCTGTTTAATGTTAAGGAACCAAGTACTGAAGACTTCCCCTCACTGGTACCGATGTAGTCCACTGACGTACGACTGTTGTCCTCATCTCTCCTTGACTTCAAAATTTGACTACTCTACATTACATAGTGACATTTAATCTCATTATGGAATGTAGAGTAGTGACTTCTTTTGTGGAGCAGTCATTCACACGTGTGCACTGTAAGTTTCAAGCACTTGAATAGTAATAATATTTGAAAAGTGGCGTGAGACAACGAGAACAGAGAAACGGACATGAGATGTGTCTTTATTGAAAGAGAGGGTGAAGCCGTTTTCGATGAAGGTCTGATTTTCGAAGCTACCTTAGAATGGTTCAGCGTGTCCCGACATGTCTCGGGGATGCCTCTTTTAGGCATCACCGGTGAGTGCTCGGACGACTATGAGAGTGTACGTAACAAGTGGCGAAGTGTGCAGCTGTGTTGGCACAGGTTCAGTAAGTATCTCGTGATAAACTACAGTCCCCCTTTCCTAACTATTTCGTCCCGAAGTATGAGATGCAGTGCATCAGCATGCGAATTAAAAAGAAAATAACGAAGGAAGAAAAATATCTAGCACGGTGAGTTGGTTGGATACGAGACCAAGGTCTTGTGAAAAGAGTGAAATAAGTAAGTAGGATCCGACGTGCATAGCGAGCGTGAGTGGAGCGAGGTTGTGTTTGGGCAACGTGATGGATTAAACCCAATCGGTAAAAATGAGACGACATACGTTGTTCTTACATCAATACGCAATCGACTTGGTCATCGCACGCGTCCGTATCAACTGTAAATGAAGCGCCAACGCGAGGTAGGGCCAGTACTGGAGTAGTGTGAAGCTTTGCCTTGAGATTGGTGAACGCCTCCATTTACGAATCGGTTAAAGTTGGGAATTTTGTAGGTGTCCCCTTTCTTAGCATGCGCGCAAGGGGGAAGCCAGTCGAGCGAAATTCTGTACGAAACGGCTAAAAACTTTGCAGAGTCCAAGGTAACTGCACAGTTGTGTGGCTATTTTCTGTGGTTGCATTCTTTTGGGAGCCTCAATTGTTTTGGATGCCACACTTAGTTTGCCGGGACGGATTACATGGCCGATATATTCGACAAATTCCTGGAGAAAGAAGGATTTCTTCAGGTTGATAGATTGATCGGCATCGGATAGAAGTTGTAAAACATGTGTCACGTGAGTCAGGTGACTCCGTATATCGGCAAAAAAGATGATAATATCATCCAAGGAGACAAGAGCTGATTGCTACCGAACGGAGGGAAGGATAATATAGATAGCGCGTTGAAACGTACCAGGTGCTTTCTTAAATCAGAACGGCATTTGCTTAAGGAGGTAGAGACATTGATTGCTTAGAGAGGAAGTCTTGTATCGATCCGATTCGGTAACAGTAATTTGCGAGTAGCCGGAGTTGCAGTCTATAGTGCTAAAGATTTAAGCTTCCCATAGGGAATTGATATATTCGTCGATCCTCCGGAAGGGGTAAGAATCTCTAACCGTGACGGAATTTAATCGACGATAATCGATGCAAAACCGTAGAGAGCCATCCTTTTTAGGTGTAAATACAACCGGGTATGCCCACTCGGTGTTTGCTGATTCTATGACGTCGGCATTGAGAATCCGTGCAACTTCAGTCCGTTCGGTTTCGCGTTCAGCAGGCTCAGTGCGATATGGCATTTCAAAAATGGATGTCAGGTCAAGCTGCATCTCTATCCGATCTTCGGTTGATGCGATTTGTCCAAGTTGGCCGTCCCTCATGTGGTGAAACGGTTGCATGGATTGTAATAGATCATAGCGATGCGGCTTGAGGCGTTCGATCACCTGGACATGTGATTGCCAATCAATAGATTGGAAGTCCTTGTCTGTCTTCCGGATTGCGGTATGCAAGTAAAACATGGTGCACCTTGGGTATGTTGAGACAGATGCGTCCGTCAAAAAAACTTCCCGAAATGAATGAAACCAGGGTGTGTAGCGGCGTTCTGTGACTTCATTTGTATCATCCAGAGGGCCGATGAAGTCTGTAGGATGATTCGAATCTATCGCGATTTTAGTAGGCTTTTGAAGCATCACCGGAGCGGAAGAGAGGTTGCATACGGTAATGTAGAACGGACGGTGTGGGTTGACCTCGGCTATATCGTTAGCGTATATGACCAATGTTTTCTCCGTAAAGAACAGCAAGGCATGAAAAGATTCCAAACCTGAAAAACCGGATCGGACGAGGATATCATCTCGATTATGAGGTTGAATCCTCACCTGGTGTGCCAATTTAATGGGCTGGCAGATATCCGTTTCGTCGTCGTTGGTTTTTGTCGTTGAGGCAGCATCTGTATTAACAGTATCCAGTGTGGGGTTAAC